>JBBCBC010000032.1:20616361-20852907 GCA_037126765.1 Stenogyne calaminthoides
TGAAGCCTGACAACCTGTGTGATAGAATGTCAAACAAAGACCATAAGAACAACAAAGTATTGATAAAAAGGCGTCAAAAGAAACATAAATTTATTCATAATAAAACTAATACCTTCTCCATCCATGCCCTATTTTGCCAAAGAGATCAATGTTCACTCTCTCAAACTTCTGCCCTTTCTTCTCATCTTGATGAACTGGATGAGCTTTCTCCCAAACCCTACACAAAAAAAGGAACATCTACATCTCTAGATATTGAAAATAAACCAGTTGGTATTAGGAGGAATTTACTGATAGACATACTCTTGACCATTTTTCATAACATCTTGAATGATAATCTCTACAATATCCTGGAGTATGTTGATGATCTGAAAACGATATAACTGTCTATCATCCTCATCTGGCATCTGTAAATGTTGGGAAAAAATAAAATAAAATCACATTAAACTCACAAGAGAGAGTTGCAATATTTAGATTATTGATAACAGATGGACTAAAAGTACAAGGATCAAGCGATGGGACTTACAAGTAGGTCTAAGAAATTTATCAATTTATCACTTAACATTGGGAGCCCACTAAGTCTTAAATTCCCTCAAGAAATTTCTGTCTCGGATGCTGCTTTCAACTTCTTCACATATTTGCAAAATAATTTCTAGAAAAATGGATCAAAATACAAACAACTCATATAAGTGAGGCAAAAGGAGGCAGGGGGAATGACTTTATCAAATCATTAATAAATACCAAGCATGACTTTTTGAAAGTCGAGTCTGACAAAAACCTTTCTTAGAGATTGCACAGTTGCACCATGCAATATGCACAAACTAATACAGTTCAGTGAAAACCACTAATAGTGACCAATAATACCATTTTTAAAATGCCATTTTGAGTTGCCTGATGCAAATGGTGCATAAAGTGTTTACTTGTCACAAAAGTAAGAAAAATAGGAATACTTCTTACTTCTGATCGACTTCATCTAACAGAAGGCGAAAACCAAGTCTCTTAGTGTTTCCCTAGCATTCAATAATACCCAAAAATACATGAAGTCATCATTCTTAATCTTCCTGATAAGGATCAGCATCTTCCTTCTCATAGAAATCTTTTTGCATGTCAATGCAATTGGAATCTAGCATCATTTATCAGATAATGAGTCCACAATAGAGGCATGTGACAGTTGGGGGTATCTTTGATTTGGAATTAAAAACTGGATTTGGGATTTCAAAATCTAAATACTGTTCTATTTTTAAGGGATTTTAGAATCAGTTTTCTGGAAACAGGAAACCTAATATTCACCCTCAGAAATACCTATAAAGCCTACAACATCATTTTTTCCACCACTCTCTCCAATGACTTTTAATGCAAATATGATTGTTTTTATTCCCCAATCTTCTTTTATTATCACTTTTCACACTTTTTTTTCTCACTCTTTTACAACCTAATATAACAAAAAACACCATTACTGTTTATCACATAAAAACTAAATCCTACCCTATTAAATCTCAAAATAAACACACACTGTTACTGTTTATCAGGATTTTGAAATCCACTAGATAAATCAAACATACCCTTAAAAAATTGAAAACTAGACCTGTTTTACCTTACTGGCAAGCAAGAAAGGAGGCCACTGAACAACAAAAGATACATCACTTGATGAAAATGGCACAAGCAGCAGATTCTTCTCCTGGAAAATTATATAGCATGGTTTTTACATTTCTATCAGTTTAAAGCATCTTCAGCATGCATATAAAAGCAAGAACCTCCAATTACTCAATCTAGTTGAAAATATTTTTTGAGACTAAAGCAATAAAATCCTATTATACTGATATTACCAACCTATGGCTTATCAAATCTTCATTTCTGATAGATATATGAACTCATTCCACATCTAGAGAGAACTTTGCGATGTTTATTCTCTCCAATGTGTCATCCTGTCACAGCAGTTTCCCAGTCAGACATGAAAAGACAGCATCATTGTATAAATGCCTAGAGCACAGAGTTCTAAAAGAGTAAGGAGACTTGTGATATATTTTAATAAAGAACAAAATTTAATTGAATAATCTCTTGCTCTCATATTGTAGAGCATATATTTTGGAGCATTAAATGACAACAATAAATATCTATGCACCCTCTGATGTTGATTGATTTCTTCTTTGGAATATGGAACAAGGCATACCTGCTGAATGCTGATGGAACAGATTAGAATCTTGCCCTTAACATACCAAGAGTTCTTATCTACAATTCAAAATGGCAAAAACATAAAGTTTATTATTTAGTAATCCATCTCACAAAAAAGGCAGAAGAATCAATGTACCTCCCCAAGGTGGCTGAATGCTCCATAAATCCACCAATAACAGTTGAAAAGATAGCATACCATATTTGTGTATCCATGAAAAAAGACCTAAATGAAAATAAAAATTAAAGGCTTTGAGAAGATATATTTAGTGGGAAATTTTACATTGACTAAGATTTTCCATTACATACCAGAATAACTGGAGCCCATATTGCAATAATGACAGCAACATTATGAGTAACTGTATCATTAACATGTTCAGATTAGTTAGACAGCAGCACAAAACAGAAGTAATCTATGTAAAATGATGTTACCATTTGGAAAGAATTCGTGCCAATCATAACTGCTGACTCTGAGATTCATGATAATCTCTGTTGGTTCAATCAAAGGGAAGTATCTAAGTCAAGAGAAAAAAAGAGTTAGAAGAAAAAAGAGTTAGAAGAAAAAAAGTTGGATTTAAAAAATGCATATCTCTGAGACTGAAACTAAGAGGATAAGAAGGCTAAACTATTTTTTCAAATTGACAGATTTATTAATAGAAAGGGTCAAATTTCTATACAGGCGTAAAAGCTTACTTCAACATAATAGCTGAGCATAAGCTTGCTTATTATGAGGTAACCCAAAAGAGTGTGTATCTGGCATCAAAAGAGATTTCTCAATAAGCGATGAGGGATGAGAAGGGTCAAAAAAAAAAAGGTAAAAGAGGCAACAGGAAAAAAGTAAAACCAGTTAACAAATGAACCGCATAATTGCTAGAGAAATGAGTTGTGAGGGCAGATTAATAATTATGGATATTTGTTATCTTACTTCCAGAGGGAGAGTGTGTCTTCATGCATTCCTCTTCCCACATACAGTTTTTTGCTGGAATTTATATGGCATGTTAACTCATAAAGTACCAGATAATATTCATTAATTAGTCAAATAAATTACAAGGAAATACCTGAGACCACCACATTAGGATATTAACAACCGCCAATTTGATGCGCTCCATAGATCTCCATAAAAGGAAACAAAAATAGCATAGCTGCTAATATATTGGGTATCAAGTAAATAGCAACACAGTAGTTATAGAGTGACTGGGTCTGCCAACTTGCTCCCCAATTGTTGAAAAACTTTTATTATTCCGCTTGGATTTTTGAACAGAACTAGAATATGTCACTGGCATGACTATAAGCCAAAATACAGCAGCTGCAAGTTTCAGGAGATATCGGAGCATCTGGGTAAATTTCAGGCTCCTCCAGGCATTAAAGCTGAGAACTATATCCAAGACAGCTGCAGAATAGACAGTAGAGATGGTATGAATCTATTTACTGACCAACTTATACCTTCTAGTAAAATAACTCATACTATTTAAAAATACACTTGAGTTGCACGATGCAACTGGTGCATGGAATTATTTGTCTGGCCTATTTTGACCATTTTAATTGTCAAATCAATGAAATTGGCAAACTAGAGAGAGAGAAATTTTTCTTTTATTTATTTATTATAGGTACCTACAGAAAATTCAAAATGGCAGCTGTGACAAAGATGCTCAAAACACTCTGAAATCGTCCTCATCAAAAAGTGCATTTGAAGATACCGTTGATGCCATACAAACGATAATCATAGCCTGAAAAGAATGGCCTTGTAGATTTAAACGTATTTTCAGAAAAATCACATCATTTAGTACCTCTTTTATTAAACAATTCCTGGATTATCAATTATTTAGGATTAAATATGCGGTAGGAAGTCAATATACATTAACAGAATGTTTCATATCATTTTGAGTTTCAAGCATATTGCAATCAAATTTTATCATTTTTTTTCATTGTTCGGTTTAATGATCGGCTCAAGACAAATTATGTTATAAAAAGTTAATTATGGTCAGATATTTAAGAAAAAAAGTGGCAATTTCAAGTACCTGAAGAGTCAACGTGAAAAAAATCCACATTCTATCAAAACTCTATATAGGTGCCAAAAACGTCGCATGATTAAACAAAAATTTGTCTTTGGTTTCCTCTTTCCTACAGACTGATTATTTCCCTGTGAACATAATTTGGGTCAGTACTGGTATTCTCCAAAATCACCAAAAAGAAGAAAACAATAGAATAAAAAATATTATCACAGAACATATTATTACAATTCAACAAGTAAATCATTTATCAGAAAATCTTAAATGGCTTATCAGAGTATTCTTTTGGTTCTGTGGTATGAGTTCAATAAAATATATAAAAGAGAAAAATTGACTTAAGTCATTAGTTAATAATGTATCCAATTTTAGTTTGGCTATGTAGATATATAATAGCTTTTTGTGATGAAATGCACCTAAACCATCTAAAAGCTTCTCTAATTTACACCTATTGTCATTCACACAAAGGAAGAGACGTGAAGTTAGATGATCATTTTCCTTCATTAAAGAAAGGCATCCCTTAAGCTGAAAAAAGGTATCTTTCTATTTTGGACATGGTAAATCAGTTTATGCTAATCAGTTTGCATAGGATTGTTCAGGACAACAGAAGAAAAAATCGGGAGAAACGGAGAAAGAAATACTATTTAAAAAATTTAAATTAGAAAATGTACTTATGGCAAAGTAAATTAGAAAAACATACCTTGTCTGCTGGCTTTAAAACATCTGAGTGCACAAAGAAATCAGCCTTCCAGATCCAAAAGGCCACCCCAACTTAAAAACACTTTTGTGTCCTGAGAAAAAAAAGCAAAAAGGGAAGTCAATAAAGAAAGTAGATGCTCAGAAAATATATATCTAGTTAAGTAGAAATTAAAGGCTGTGATAATAAATACAGCTACCAGAAATATTATTAAGATCATATCGTAGTTCCTCCACGCTGAATGACTAGCTTTCGTTTTTGTTTCTCCTAGCTTCCTTTAAGAATAAAGATGAAAAATAAGTAACCAAAAAATAAATTAAATAACCTTATGTGACAAAGGATTTTACCTTCCTCATAACCTCATAAATAGGAGTCACAACATCCCTCAGAAATGCCTCCTCACCCTCTGCTGATGTTTCTGGTGAAACTCCGATCACATGTTCGACATTGCTAAATAGAGTTCCATACATCTCGTGTGCCATCTAAAATGCGAAGGTCACAGAATGTTACTTTTTTTTTTTTTTAAAATGATCAAGAATAAGAATAAATCACAAGACAAATGTTTCATTTTAAAATAAGTGCATTCACTTGTTATTGATTGTTTTAAACAGTAAAGAGGAAAGTTGAAAGCAGCTAATGGTAAACTCCAAATTAGTCAAGCAAAGCTGGTTAAAGAAATTACTGTTGTTATCAAACTATCGACTCATCGAAATGCTTAAGCAGCTAGAAGTAGATTAAGCATTAGGTTGCAGTCTGAATGTTTGAAGATTTTCTCATAAATTTGAAAACATTAACTTCAGGAAAAATAACGTACACATACCCGGTGAAAAATGTAGCATATGCATTCTGGCATAAACCGAATATTTGAAGCTTCACCCCAAATAAGGAGATAAAGTCCAATGTAAAGAAGCTGTGACTGTTGCCTTCTGTCACCCAAGGGACACCTTCAAAAGGAAAGACGAATTTTGCCTTTCATTTGGTTATAAAATGGTGAATTAGGTGATAATGTATCCATAAAGTAGTCAACTTACTCCAGATTTGGCTCGGTGCGTAAGTATTCACACCATGATCGATAATTCTTGAAAATATTTTCCATCAGTTGCAGAACTGTATTGCTATCCAACTTTCGGAAGAACGACTTATCAGCGATAAATTCTCGTGAAAGAAGAGGTGAGCATCGGATTATACATACATTAGTTTATCTGCCATTCTTGCTATTGAAAAATAAATGAAAGATTAACAGTTGGGTGCACCAGTTGCACCGTGCAACTAGTGCAGAACAGCTAATACTGACCAACTAATACCTTTTAGTAAAGCAACTAATACCATATAGAAATGCCGTGTGAGTTGCACGGTGCAACTGGTTCATAAAGTATTTGCCCAATTGAAACACTTACCAATACGTAGTTCTGAAGGTTCTTATTCCTCACATCCATATTAGCGAGAAGCAATATCAAGTGTTCCCGCTGATTCGCGACATTTCCTTTCTTCAATACCCACATGGGAATAGAAGTCAGTCTTATGAGGCAATCTTAAGAATTAAATTTAGTTACAAACAATATATACAAAATGTTCAGTTGGAATGAGTTAGGCACATTTTTCTTGAAAAGCACCAAAATATTTTGATTGATCTCATGCAGGTGTTTCCTAGTGAAGGAAAACTGTATTATGTGTGGCATATGCTTTGGGACAATAAAGGAATGTACAGCAATTTTAAAAAATTTAAAAAATCTATATTTATATAAATGTTAATTTCTTAAACTAAAGCCATCAATCCTTAAACAGTTGAGTAATGTTTCATAATCCATAAAAGCAACCATTCGATTCTACCTGAAAACCAAAGCGCAGAGCAAGCCACTCAAGAATGTCATTTACGGTGCTCTCCTTTCCTTCAGGCATTTGAAACATGGGAAGATTTTCTACAGTACGGATAGCACGCAGTGCTGCTTTATCTGATTATAAACACGGGGAAATGATACATAAGATTGATAAAAAAGGCTATATGTGCAATTTGAATCCCATATTAACCCCTATATATTAAGAAGACTTAAAAATTCATGTGGAACTTCATGAGTCATTAAAATAACCTCAGGGAGTTCCATAATTGCCGTTTGACACCAACAGCATACAAAGGCAGAATGTTATAATGCTCATACTGTTCTTTTTTCTCTTCGACATCTTTGGCATATCTCCTAGTCTGTATTTATCAAATCAATATAATTAAAATGTGTTATAAAATTCCCAAATTGAATAATAATTCAAATTTGGAAGTACAGAACATACATCAGAAACCAAACCTGATCATCAATTTTTGATGAAGGTACTACTGTCCTCAGCACATCATGCAACACGGTAGCAATCTGATATATCTTAGCCATCTCTTCCCTATAAATGCAATAATAAAACATTAAGGTCTAAGAAGGCAACTAATTTAAAATGATTTAAAATTACTCTCAATAGCATTAGTATGAGATAAGCCTTACGGTTTCTTTGTATATTGGCCCTCTCGGATATTTTTCTCATAAAAGATCTGATAATATTTCTGGATTTCTCTAGGATCATTTTTTGCCAGTATGAGTTTTGTCTCTTCATCTTCCTGCAACCATAAAAAAATTTAAATGTTGAATGAGAAAATATTTAATTTAAAACGTAGAAAAGAGAAAATTTCCAAATACCAAGAAATCAAGAATGCATTATTCCATAAAAAGCAGGATATGTCAATAATAAATACAGAACTGAAATCAACATCATCATTCATCCGTTCTACCTTTTCTAGCCTGTGAAGTAAATATGTCTTGAACTGCCGAATACCTCGCCCACTTGATGTTGGATCCATTCGGTGAGCTTTCTCAAATGCATGGAAGCGGCCTAATAAGATATATTAAAAAATTAGCGAACAATGAAGAACTAGTTAACTCTAGCATGATAAGCAAGAAATGATTATGTAAAATTATACACACATATCCAAATTATAACTGCACGAAATTGTTGAAATTTAAAAAAAAAAAATGTAATCAAATCTTTTGTACAAATTAGTCTATGACAATGTAAATTATTTATGTCAATGTACAAGTCTATCTTTCCCTAGAAGAGGACTGCATAAAACAAGGAAACTATCTATATAATTTTTTAAATTCCTAAATCAATGAATATATTCCCTTCACTTTAAAAGATACTAAAGAATCAGCCAAACCTAAAGTTATAGTCAAGGGGTGAACTCATTATGTGGGGTAACAAGTTACTGAATTAATGTATACCTTTCCAATATGTCAAAGAGAATTATACAGAATCAAAATGGTAGATTACCAGATATTCGAAATAATTTCAAAATGATGTTGCTGATGTACGCAAACAACATAGTATCTTTTAAATAGTAAATAACAACAAACCTGATTCTCAATACTCCAAGTACTACTAAACTAAATTCTTCTAGGAATCAATCCAAGCCAATCGCATCTAAAAACTTTATCAATAGTTAAAATATAAGCAATTGAACCATCTAGCTGGCATGTGGAGTAGAATTCATCAACAGCCACATCTTATAAATCACATGAGAACAGAGCTCTAAACAGAAAAATAACTTAAATACTAAAGCATGAAACAGAGCTGCACGCATGATCACTCATAATAACTAATAAGCCTACGTTGCTCCGTGTGTGTGTGTGTGTGTGTGTTTAATTGGATTTCCATCTTACATAAATAAGCAACACGAGGATTCTCCTTCTCAACCTCATTAGCCACACGAAGAATTGGGGCAATGGAGGCCAACGACGACGGCACCAGCTCACTATCCACGGCGGCGCTGTCATCGCCGTGGTCCACCATCGTCGGAGCTCTCGTCGTCTTCCTAGAGGCCGCTCTTCGCGTGCCCACTCCATCCTTGCTCCCACTCGAACTCGCCATACCAACGCCACTCTCTTTCCGTTCCAGAGATTTTCCGGCGTAATTTGTGACTGGGAAAGCGCAATGGACATGGCAATCGGAGTATATATACGCATATTCACACACACATAAAGATATGCAGAGTCAGCTGCTTTGATTGATGAAGTGGGGGAAAAACAATTCTATCTTTTCCTTTTTCATCTCCACTTTTGGTTTCTCTTGTATGAAGAAAAGAATGTGGGGTACCATAACTGTGAAAACTTTGTCCTGGTGTCTGCATGTGTGTGCTTTTTAGGGTTTGCTTTAATGGTGATTGTATTGTGGGTGCATCTGATTGCGAAATGCGAAGAAATTGGGGGGAGCTTTTTACCGGAGTTTGTGAAGTTGCTTTATGGGGGCTTTTTTTAATTGAAAAATTCAGAGGCGCGCTTTAGTTGTTTCACTTCATACGATGAGTGACTTTTTGACTAGAAAGGGAAGGCTTGCTTAGGAGGGTTGTATTTGATACTTGCCATTTCTCAATTCGCACATGCATCCTCTCCTCTTTTCTTGTTAAAAAATATTTACTACATCTCGATGTTTCATTTTGTGTTTCACTGTAATAAATAGGGGTATGTATTTTTTCGGGTATCAAGTACCCAATTGGATTTGAGTACTTTTAAGATTATTAGGTGTCGGGTACTCGAAATCGATGCAAAATTATGTGATCGGATATCGGGTACCCGATCTTTTATATGTAATTGTCATTTTTTTAATTTTATTCTAAAAAAATTGGATATTTCGGGTATCCAACGATTTTTCGGATCGGGTTCAGGTACTATTTTTTTCGATTCCAATTTTTGGGTACCCAATTTTTCGGATCGAGTCAGAGTATTTTTTTCTATCCGAAATTTTGGTTTTGAACTTGAATCTTAACTACTACCGATCGATGCCCACCTCTAATAATAAATTACGTCAAATATTATCAATAATTACGCATAATATGTCTTAATACATGATGAAATACCAAAGTAGAGTAGGTAACTGTGAATGTTTTTTTATTTATCTTTCCATATATTTAATTAATTCATTTATTTTACTTTTGTGTTTCATCTTTTAAACGGAGAAAAAAAACATTGATAAGCGAGTACAGGACTACTCGAAACCCTTATAGAAAACCAACTTATTTAAAATTGACGAAGATACAGAGTAGCGGTTGAGTATACTAATCATGAGCCTTATAAAAAAGAAAGGAATGAGAATTGCTCGAAGCCACTTCCACGTATTTTGATGCCCTCCATTGTCATGTCCAAGTCCAATTTAACCTTCTTAAAAGCTACATCGTTCCGACATATTCATATGCTCCAACACATACATCGTCAAATATTGTTCATCACCAACTTAAGATTCTTACAGTGAGAAATGTCAAGTTGTTGATCGGGTGATCAAAAAGGAATTAGGGACAACCACTTCACCTCAAACCCGACCAAATATGAAAATTCGGAACAAGTGGCTGGTCTCTTTCTCTCTTTTATTACAAAGAACACACACTTTTTTAGCCATCTTCCAAGAAAATGCTTCTCTTTCCCAAGTTATCTTTAGTAGCTAATCGATTACGTAAAGCTTTCCAAATTACAAGTAAAAATAGATATCTTACTTAGAATTGCACGAAAAGGACGAATGAAAGGCACCCCAAACAACAAGTCATTCGTGTAGGGTCACTCTGGCATGAGTAGAGCCGGTAATATGGGTCCGGCCTAGTGGGCAACCCGCCAACCAGAGTTCAAGTATGAGTGGGCTCAAAAAATTAGAGGCCAAAGGAGATGGGCCAATTTGGCCCGACAGGTCCTGTAACGTCAATGGCCGACCATTTTTTTAATTTCGAAATTAAGTAGGTGAAGGATTAGTGAATTACAATTCCATGAGAACCAAAAAAATTAGGGCAAACAGTCACGCACACCGCTACGCAACTCTCGTCTCTTCCTCATAGCCGCGCGACGAACTCAGGGTTGACTCGCCCACGACGACACCTACCGGTCAAGCCTGTTTCGTCTTGCAAGAGGTAATTTCGTTTTTAGTGAGTGAGTCAAACCATTTATATCTAAAGAAAAAAATGTGAATTCAATTAGTTTCTATCTCATTTTTATGTATAAGAAAATCTGCAGTCATTATTAATTTGAAGATTGACATGTGATGCTATTATGGTACATTGGCATCAAACACAAGAGAGAGTTAAAACAAATCGTTACACTAGAGAGTTAAAACAAATTGTTATGCAAGGTTTGCAAAGTATGTTTAATGTTTTTCCTTTTTTGTATACTTATTATCTTATTATCTTGCATAATTAATTCAGTCTCATTTGGAATTTAAGTTCAATATTTTTTGTATATAAATTATTATGTAACTTTTCTCTCTACTTGTTATGGTAATAGTAGGTTATTTGTATATAAACTAATTTAATTTTTCTGCACTTTTTTAGGTTGTTTCAACAAAATGAATATGGAATCAGATTTAACAGACGACCTTGCTAGTGAAGTAGATTTAAAAATGTGGGAGACTCCTCCTACTCCTAATTTTAAAGTCCAGCAGGAACTACCACTCATATGTTTCAAGGAAATAAGCAAAGTAGGAGTGATGACAAAGATGTTGGTTCAGAAGTCAAGAAAGGTAAGGTTTCTAATCGTTCTCCAATATCTGAGGTGTGGAATTATTTTGAAAAGATTGGTGTTGTAGATGGATTTGAAAAATGCAAATGTAAGGCTTGTGATAGGGTCTATACTTGTAATAGTACATGGGGTATTAATCGTTTATGGCGTCATGCTCCAAAATGCAAGGCGATTCCTCAGTACCATAATGTTGGGTCCTTGATAGATAATCAAGCTACATTGCTAAAGAAGTGGAAATTCGATAGGGCTGCTTATAGAGATGCACTAGCTAGATGTATTATCTGTTGGAATATAGAGGCACGTAAACACGTAACACATGCGCAGCGGAAATTAAAGTTCACCAACAACGAACAATTAATTGCACAAAAGGATTACAATAATCATAACAAAAAATCTTATAATAATTGTAGTACAGATTCCTCAACTTTGGTATCCACGTAATCCCTAGAACGGATCTACGAATGCGCGGTGTTGAATCCCAAGTTGAGAAAATCCAACCTTTAGATCTTATGGAGAGAATATGAAGTTCGTTATTTGTGAATTCCCAAGAGTCTCTATATATATAGGAGGCCCGGCTTAAATCTTAAGCTAGCCCAATTAGGGAATTAAAACTCTAATCTTTATTTAAATAAATCTCTCTGATTTATTTCCTATAAAATCTCTACAGATTAAATGCCTTATATGAAAATTTTCTCGATTTATTTTCATATACATTAAATCCTATAATTATATTCCAAATATAATTATTGGGAACTCTTATTTAATTAAATCCAATTCAATTAAATAATATTAATAATAATTAATTCTAAATTAATCTATTATTAATTTCTTCTCCATAAATTAAATATTAAATCAAATTTAACATTTAATCAACCAACTATAATCCGTAAAAGGGAACTACTTGTTGTGTGACCCATAGCCCCTCATATCTTGAAGCGATTAGTCAAACTAACGGTCTTAATGAACCCTAGTCAATAAATCGGACATTCTCAATATATGAGGTGCGTTATGAAAATATGAAACTACTTGTAATCGCTAACGTGGGCAATTGCGATTTTCTCCTTTCATTCACGAATACTCGATTAGTCTTGAACATGATGAAGTGCCTATTCAAATAACTAAATCAATTTATCTCAAATCACTAATTGATCATTAGTGTCACACTTAGTCACAAAGTCTAAGTTGACGTGCATTGGCCAATGACTTAGATCCAATTATGATGAGAAGGTGAGTATTCTCTCTAAATCCACTTTGAGGAATGAATCATTTTCTTGGTTCAACTACCACGCACATGCACTTCGTGATGAACCCAATCCAAGCCATATCTACCCATAGACGGGTGCAAGCGTCGGTCATGGTCAAAGTTCATCACTCCACACATGTCGTATGTATTGACCTCAAGTCAAAGGAGTATCGCATCGCTCCCACTAACCGAGACACCCGTGAGACACATATAGTGGAACTACATCAAAGCGGTTTCTCGATGGGTATATCAATACCCTCTAAGGTATTTGTGCATCCATCATGAGATACCTAGTATCTCGTAGTAAGTGAGATCTTACTACACTCTCTAAGAGTATGATCACGGACCCGACCAATCTCCATTGCATCATCAATATCCCTTTCTTGATGATCCTCGATTGGGGCTATTTAAGAATCGTGCTTAAGTCATCCGAGTTCTCACTCACTCAATGATGTGATGACTCAAGGGAACAATATAAGAATAAATGCAAACAATCAAACATAATATTCTAATGAGTGTAACGCCATACATTTAATATTAATCAAACAATAATATTAAACCAATACTGAACATTATCTGAGTATTATGTCCTTACAATGGATTGTCTCTAGGACACTAACACTAACATTATCATGCATGATCTTTCATTTAGTTATGTTGAACGAATGGGTTGTGTTGGCGAATAAATTGTTGAATCGTGAATTCACACCTGTTACCAGAAATACAACGAAGCATGGTTGTTGGAATGTGCATTTAACATAAAAAGCGAGGCTAAAGAGTGAGTTAGTTGCATTACCTGGTAGGATTTATTTGACGACTGTTGTTTATGTATGTGGTTACATGTCTCTTACAGCTCATTATGTTGATGGAAATTGGAAGTTGAATAGAAAATTGCTAGCATTTTATGAGTTAGATTGTCAGCATACGGGTGTAGAACTCGGGAGAAAGATCATTAAATGCCTTAAAGATTGGGAAATTGACTCCAAAATATTTTATATCACCTTGGATAATATCTCTAACAATGATAAAATGCAACAAAATTTGAAAGACATGCTTGAATTGCAAAATGACTTATTATGCAAGGGAGAATTTTTTCACTTAAATTCTTGTGCACACATCTTGAATATTATTGTTAAAGAAGGTATAAAGGAGGCGAATGAAACTTTGAGTAAAATTGGAGAGAGTGTGAAGTATGTGAAGGGTTCCGAGTGGAGATTGAGACATTTTCAAAAATGTGTTAGTGCAGTCCACTTAACTGACATTGGTGGTAGTTTTTTTAGGTTGGATGTGTCAACAAGATGGAATTCCATGTACAAGATGCTTGCAAGTGCTATTAAGTATCAACATGCTTTCACTAGCTTGAGCTTTGATGATAGTAACTACAAATGTTGTCCATCAAAAGAAGAGTGGGAAAGAGCAGCAAGGATATGTGATTTCTTGGAGCCATATTATAACATCAACAACTTGATATCGGAGCCGTCTTACCCCACATCTAATTTATACTTTATGCAATTTGCGTTCATAGAAATGAAGTTGAATGAGAATTTGACTTGTGGAGATCCAAAGACCAAATATATGGCAATTAAGATGAAGGTCAAATTTGATAAGTATTGGAGCGAATCCTCCAAGTGTTATCATTATCTATGTGATAAAGTGACATAATCACTTTCATTTCGTGTTATGTTGCACTTTAAGTTAATTAGTAGTACTTCATGAAACTCTATATTAAATATGTTTGTTGGTTTCTCATTGCACTTAATTAAGCTTGTTAATTGAAAATATGTATTCGATATTATTCACCATGTGAAGATAAAATTTAAGTAGCTACTATTTGAATATTTTTATTGCATGTTTACCGTATACAGAAGATAGAAGGCTAATTATTGAGGAAATCACACATGCACATGTATTATATTCCTTCTTTTAGATACATTACTAGTGCATAACCCGCGTATCACACGGGAATTAAGTAGATTTTTTATATATGTCATTTAATTATATTTTTTATTATTTATTATTATTAATTTTTTAATTTAAATCTTAAAAAATGTTTTTACATTAAATTTTATTAATTATTAATTAAATGACTTCTAATTATATTTTAAATTTAATCTCAAAAAATAGGGAATTGCATATAATTATATTTTCAAATCTTAACATTTATGATTTTTTTAATTTAAATTATATTTAAATATCCAATTGACAAATATAACTTATTACTAAATGTAAAACTTTCAATGGACAAATTTACCAATAAATTTTGAATCTAATAAAAAAAAATTACAACTTAATAAAAATTACAAATTCCTAAACACTTCTTTAACCATCAATCAAGAATTATTAATTAATAAGACATTGTTTAGCAATTAAAAATTATTTAGCAATTAGATTAAATTTCGTTATTTCCAATTTAATTTCCTCCCAGGGCTTAAATAATTAGATCTGAATTAACTGTTTAAAAAATAATAATATTGAAACTCCAGAAAAAAATATTCATCCATAAATTATTCAAAATCGCAACATCCTTCCTAAATCAAAAAAAAAAAACACAAAAACACACCAGAACATCAATATAAAATTATTTCGAAAAATTGCACAACTGAATCAAATTTTCAAGCTTCTTCCTCCTTAGTCTTAATCTTCACCATTCTCTTAGTAGTTGACATCCGACATTCAATACCAATATCTTCATTCAATATTGTCACTGCATCGTCGATATTTTTTCTCTTTTTATCTAAGTTACCTCAACACAATCAGGATCTTGATTATCGCAAATAAATGATGAAATTGTCTGCGTATATATATTTAATACAAATAATTAAGATTTTCCATTTTTTTTATATTTATATTACTTAGGACTCATATTCAAAAGGAAATATACCTTATCTTGACAAGAACATTCATGGTGAGCATCACTCATGGCTTCAGAACCCATGGAGCACTAAACAAATATATTTTAAAATAAAAAATTATTATCTTTTCTTTATCATAAAATGTTATATAAAAATAATACAACTATAAATCAATAAGTTTAATTAAAGATACGATGTTATCAAAATGAATACCTTGGATGAGCAAGCCTTATGTTAAATTTTTTCTATCAAAGATGGATTAGATGACAACTTCACAATTGTATAAGCATTCCACCCTTGTGATAAATTGAATTTGCTGACATGGAAGCGGACAATGAACTGTCTTCCAACTATCTCTTCTAGTTCCTTCGGGGAATGTGTCGTTTAAGCCTTTCTATTATTTTCATAAAAAATATCAAGAATGTTAGTATATTATGTAAGTTTATATTTTAAATTAAGAAGATTCCACATAATTGTTATCAATATTGACAATTATGCTAACTCTTAATTTTTTAGGTCGCTATAGATTAAAGATTATAATATTAAATATTACCTTGTCAAGATCATTGAGTATTTCCAACCCTGTTTTACCAATCAAACTATACACGTCCCTATAAAAAATAACTAAAGAAATAGATCATATACAATCCATCACGCGAATCTGCAGCTTGAACCTAGTTACAATATAAAAGGTGTTAAAAAACATTATATACAAACAAAGAATTAATTTTTATAAATAATGTAGTACATTGGGTCAACCACATTCAATGTCTTATCACACGACACACAAGCTTTCTTTCCACCCTCCTCATAAACCTTCTTATGACACTTAGGACATGCTTCATAATACCAATTGTACTCCAGTTCTATCTTGAGGCATGTAGCAATTACCACACAGCAGCATTCCTTAAAAAAAAATTACAAACAATTTAATATAAGATGTAAGTGCATAATAAAGCATTCAAAAATAAATAGTACTGTGGACTATTGATGAACATCAGCTAAACACATAACATCAACTTCTTCAGTGAAATTATCATATGTAGAAGAGTGGAAAAATTTACTTTTACTTGAAAACGTTGGTGCAAGATTTTTTATAAGAACAACTTCAATCCTTAAATGAAAACATAATGTAAATCATATATCATTGTGCAATTTATAATAAAATTACTCTGATTTATTAAGCATTGTATAAAATGTTACCTCTGCCTGAATTCGCGAACCTCTAGAATATCTCCATTGATAATTAGTCTACTGGCATACATCGAGTTTGATAATTATTTCTTAAGTATAAAAGGAAAACTGATTAATAAATTAACAAATAACTAGATATATATAACAAATATTTTACATGGTAATAATATATTTTATACCTCTGCCACACCTCCGAATTTTTGCAAATTCAAGGATGATAATCATGAGTTCATTCGGTTGATCTTTCCTGTAAGCGAGAAGTTTCTCAAAAAATTCCTCCCGTAATATGCATTTCATTCTTGTACTCCTATTATAAATTGAATGATAACCCGATCAAAAAATAAATAAATTGAATGATAAAATATTTAATAAATTAATAACATAATAAGGGCCTATTTTGAGTCATAAGTGAACAGTGCAAAAGCACTTATTTGAAAAGTAGGTGTGACCCAACTTTACCCAAAAATAAGTGCTTCTTGTGTTAGTTTAGTGTTTCAAAACATTACCTAAGTAACATTACAAAAATAATAAAAATATTACCACCTATTCTCAATTTGAATATCCAACTTTTTTGCCTCCCTCTCATTGACTTTGACAGTCTCAACTTCATCAATGTGCACTACAAATCCAATTATGTCTTCAAATTGTAAAAAAGAACATTATTTCAAACATCAAATAAGTAAATATATAAACAAAAGGGTTATAATATATGTAATAATGAAAATTAAATTGAAGAAATTATCTTCAAATAATATATCAAACCTCGAAGGATCTTATCTTCCTCATCAGTTTGTGCCATTATTTCATCAAAAGAAATAAAATGAAATTTAGATTTAGTCAACTTCATTGGTGAACACCGTTGAACGTTGATATGAAAAAGGATGGTCAACTTGTAGAAGTGATCAGTTGCATGCATCTTTCCCACATTTTGACCTATCCCAAAGTTGGATATTATATAAGTATTCTCCTCTTTAATCAAATTTCTTAATAAGATGTTTATGCACTGTTGCTTGTAATTTGGTTCCCTGCAAATAATATACATGAGAAATATAAATTAGCATAGTTAAATATAAAGCGTCAAAAAAAAATTCTAGCATTATTTTTTGTTAAATATAATTATAAAAATATTTTTTTAAGAATAATATAATTACTTACATTCTCATCAATTAAAATTAACTCGTAGTTAAATGTTTTTCTTAAATTCTCGAGACACCATCATCCATGAACGCATGACTTTAACCCTTAAGGTCCAAACCTCTTTTTCAGGATTAATAGTATTGATGGGGGCAAATTTTAAATCCATTACCTACAAATATATATATATATATATATATATATATATACAACAAAACAAATTATGTAATAAACTATAAATTTTCAAGAAAATAAAGACATTTTGTGGAATAAATAATTTTCTCAAATAAAAAAAAAAACTTGTAAAAAAATCATTACGTTGAGAATATATAAATTAAAGAGAATATCTAGTTATTCTGAATGATGAGTGAATGAAAAAATAATGTGAGGCCTATATTTATAGGTAGATTAGTTTGTAACAATTAAAGATTAGACATATAATTAGCATCAACCATTAATGAAAATCATTAATGCAAACTAATTAGTATTTAGTTTTTTTTAACAGGATAGGAGTATCTAGTTGCACGTGTAACATCGGTGTCATGTAGATATTTATACCACAACGTAATAATTATTCATTTTAAAAATTCAGAATAAAATAAAATTATACTTCATGCTTAATTTCCTCCCTAAAAATAACTTCTCGAAATAACTTTGGCTTAATATATGCTTAATTTCCTT
Organism: Stenogyne calaminthoides; assembly: GCA_037126765.1. Lineage (NCBI taxonomy): Eukaryota > Viridiplantae > Streptophyta > Magnoliopsida > Lamiales > Lamiaceae > Stenogyne > Stenogyne calaminthoides. Next base: position 20,634,862 of record JBBCBC010000032.1, read on the forward strand.
CCTTAATTTTCACATGCTTAATTTCAGAAGTTTTAAATATACAACAAAGGAAATTATTTAATAAACTATAAAAATAAGTTACTATAAATAACTTCTCACAGGATTGCAAGGATTTGAAATGGAGGCACCACATGTATTTGGAGAGATTCACAAATAGTATATAGAAGATATTGTCTTCATCTCCTTACACGATACATATAGACATTCCTAACTTGCCATTTGTCAAGATTCAAATTTGAATCAATTATAATTATGTAGAGCACACAATTAATGTTTAAACAATTGCAATATATATAACACGATATCATGGTTTGATTTAAATGCATATTAATATTATAAACATATTGGTTATTTAATTTGTTTTTATTTTCCTATTTCTAACAGGGGATAGTGAAATTGGTTTGATCCATAGTAAAAGTGTTCAAACGGTAATGTGATTAGAATCAACCTTATCATATTAAATTTATACTATAAATTTTAATAGACATAGTTAAATCTAAAAATATATGAAAAATATATATATGATAGATAAAAGGAAAATAATAAGGATACTTATTTGGCATTGCCACGTAGGCTACCTGTTGTATCACTATTAATCCGGGTCAAGCCCATTAATATCTCATCCGTTTATATGAAGGAACCCAATTAGATAACTAGGTCGAGCTCGCCCACTTGGGATGGATTCTAGTTCACCTAGAAAGGGCCGAGGTCGCCACCCCCAAATAGCTCGCTTATAGAGCTCTTAGAAAGTTTTATAAAAAAAACAAGGGTCAAGAGCTCGTTATGAGCTCCTCATAGAGCTCTAGTTAAGCTCACTCATAGAGCTCACCAACTAGCTCATTATGAGCTCCTCATAGAGCTCTCATTTGTTGGGGAATTAATTGCCCGGATCTATTCGGGATGAATATTTAAATACAAATTTAATTCTGACATTTATTACTTGCATGAATTAATCCTATATTAATTCAAATAATAATTCAACAACAAATCATGCATATAAACAGTTCACATAAAACCTACGCATGCGGAATTACTACGGGTTTACGTGAACTAACCTCTTGGAGTGGCAATGGTCTCGTCGATGAAAACACACCAAAAAGCCTTTCCAAGTATTCCCTAGTCCTTGCTCGACAATCCGGTGGAAGGAAACTCGCGAACAATTAACAAAAGGGAAAATAAAAATTTGTTGCATCACCTTTGTGGATTTACTAATTTTTCCAGCACATGAAATTGTACCTAAGAATGAAACATTCATCCCCTATTTATAGAGGGTGGTGGCCGATTTTTTGCATATGGAATAGGGGGGAAAATCTTTTTCTTGATCTCCAAGAAATCTTGAATATATCTCATATATTCTTTTCTCCATAATTAAAATATTCCATAAAAATCCCACTCTCTTTTGTTATGGCAATTTTCGAAAAAATAGGAAAAAGAAAACCAAGATTTGGATCTTCTTAAATTTATGAGATATACCTGTAATTCAAGAAATACATATCTTCCATAATATCTTTTCAAGAAAATCAAGAAAATCTTTATTTCCCTTTTATTTCAAAAATTTCGAAATTTACATAGTAAATAACCAAGTGAGAGATTTCTTGAAGTTAATGAGATAATCTTGTATTTCAAGAATACTTATCTTCATTCCATAACAAAATTCAAAGAAAATCTTTCTCCTTCTTTTATTTACTATTTTCGAAAAAATAGGAAAAATTGCAACAAAAATTTATTTTATTTTTAAACACTTTTTTCAGTTATTGGACTTTATGTTGGGCTACTTGAGGGGCCTTTAGGAGAATTAAGATTGGACCTTCCAATGGATCTTGAATTATCAATATTGAGCCACAATATTATTCAAGCCCATAAATATTAATTAATCCCACTACATAATTAATATTGCACTATCCATCTTAACCCATATTACAGTTAATATGGCTCCCGATTATTATTTCCCGTGTTTAAGATTATCTAGCCCATTAATTAATTCAAGCCACTAAAATAGCTTTCCATTAATTAATATTTTTTATCCTTGTTAAAGGAACGGTTCAATATTATTATCCATACCGGAAACTAGTTCCACTTGCAAGATTTGGTATGATAAAACTTATGCACCTCCCAAGGGGGCAAATCGAACACGCGTACTTGCACACGATTCTCCGTATTAAATCTTAGCAATCGCATGTGACCAATAATATTGCCCAAGATATAGAGTATTGAATCTCGTTGATTCTCTTCCCGTAATAAGTCAAAGCAATAGTTACTAACCACACGCAATCATATTTAAGGGACGAAGATTAAGAAATAACTAACCACTGAGGTCTAATTCTTCCTAGTTCAGTTCTGAAGAATTTGTCCTCCTGTAGGTCCTCTTCAGTGCATCAGTCATGCACTAGTGTAATCTCTTGGTCAAGACAAACCAATCTGAGCCTTACACTTCAACCTTTCACGATGGATTGTTCATTTCCATCTAGGTCGTGAATGGTGTACTTTTAGTTACAAGGGACTGTTAATTGAATCTTCTGTGATCTGGTATCACTAAATTAACTACAATGTAACACGTACTATTTATTGAACAGTTATGCAGTAAATATATGTAACATTCGATGATATTTAAAGCATCGATGATAAACAATTTATTTCAAAAATAAGTCCGAAATTGATGCGATTATACAAAGTAAAAGCATACTTTCGAAAGATAATCCCAAATCTCTCCACTTATACTCAAAGTCCGCTTTTAAGTATACTACATCATGTCTCGTGTAGTTCTGTCGTGACATCTAATGTCACATACACGAACCTAATAATGTCTCCCACTTATACTCAAAGCAGTTAGCAACGGTCTTGACACTCATTCCTTCCACATGTCTCTCGAATGTATTACGAGACCCCCTTTGTGAATGGATCGGCTAGGTTGTCACGACCAGCGATCTTTGCCACCTCTATATCTCCTCTCTAACGATTTCTCGTATAAGATGGTATTCCTTTCAATGTGTTTGATGGCCTTGTGGGCTCTTGGTTCCCTTGAATTTGCAAATTTTCTCCTAGCATTGTCACAATAAATGCGATGATTGTCTTTGGGCAAATTAAAACTACATCCAAGTCCACTAGGAAGTTCTTGAGCCAAACCCGCTTCTTTTCATTTGCCTCCATAGCGACTACATATTCGGCTTCCATGGTAGAATCGCAATGCATTTACGCTTAACGCTTCTCCATGCCATGGCTCCTCCCCCATGCAAAAAACACACTACCGAAGGTAGATTTTTACGGAATCTAAGTCGATTGGAAATCGAGTCCGTGTGGCCGACGATTAGACTATCGGACCGATAAACCAACATTCTATCTCGAGTTCTTTTTAGATACTTTAGAATGTTTTTTTAATCGCCATTCAATGTTCCTTCCCGTGTTACTTTGATATCTAGCCACCATGCCAACGACAAAGCGAGATATCCGGTCTAATACACACATTACATACATAAGGCTTCCGACGGTAAAGCATAAGGAATGCCTTTCATGTCATCTATCTCCTTTTTTTGTGTTTAGGGCACATTTCCTTGGATAGATGGATTCCATGACCGAAAGGTCTGAAAGCCTTTCTTGGAATCTGCATGTTGAATCGTTTCAAAGGCGGTGTCTATGTATGAAGCTTCGCGATAAGCCTATCATCTTTTTCTTGCGATCTCGAAAGATCTTGATCCCAAGGATGTGCCCGCTTCCCCCCTAGTCCTTCATATCAAACTGCTTTTTTTGAAAGCCATGCCCTTACGTCGATAACACCTTTACATCATTCCCGATGAAGCGAATGTCATCTACGTATAGTACTAAGAATACCAATGCGATTCCGAACCGCTTTTTTACACACCTGACTTTTCGAACTCGTTTTGATCAAACCAATAAGACTTTATTACATGATCAAAACATTGGTTCCAAGCTCTGGATGCTTGTTTGAGTCCGTAAATGGACTTCATGAGCTTACAAACTAGGTGTTCTTGGCCCTTTTCAATGAAGCCTTGGGGTTGTTGCATATAGATTTCTTCATCAAGACTTCCGTTAAGGAAAGCTGTCTTGACATCCATTTGCCAGATTTCAAAATCGAGATGCGCAGCAATCGACAAGAGAATCCGGATGGACTTGAGCATTTCTACAAGTGAAAAGGTTTCCTCATAGTCAATCCCTTCTTTCTGAGTATAACCTTTCGCCACAAGCCTTGCCTTGAAGGTTTCCACTTTCCCGTCCGGTCCCCTTTTTCTCTTGTATACCCACTTGCAACCAATGGGTTTGACCCCATTAAGTGGTTCGACTAGCTCCCACACTCTGTTATGATCCATAGACCCCATCTCAGCTTTCATTGCCTTTTGCTAAGAAACCGCATCCTTGTCTTGGATTGCCTCATCATATGTCCATGGGTCTGATTCGTCTTGTCCAGGAATCAAGTCTGAAGACTCTCCTATCCCCATGAATCTCTCGGGCTGTCTTACAACCCTCCCACTACGACGAGGTTCCGGTTGTGAAAGAGTGTCGTTTGGTATGTCATCTTGTACAGTTGGCAATGAGGTTAGCCCCCTTAGCTCACTTAAGGTAATCTCACTTCTGGGTCTTCTTTCGTTCATATATTCTTCCTCCAAAAATCTAAAGTGGGTGCTTATTACCACCTTTTGATCTTCGGGACCATAGAACATACACCCTTTTGTTCTCTCGGGGTATCCTATAAACAACCTTAATTCTGATCGAGGATCGATTTCGGCTTCCTTGTCCAACACGTGGGCGGACACCCCCAAATTCTCATGTGTCTCAAACCGGCTTTAAATACGGTCCACAATTCTTTGGGTGTTTTGGGAACCGATTTGGATGGCACCAAGTTCAGAATGTGCTATTTCCAAGGCATGACCCCAGAATGACTTGGGAAGATCTGCATAACACATCATTGATCTAACCATTTCTAAAAGAGTTCTGTTTCTTCGCTCTGCAACCCGTGCGATTAGGCGATACAATCCTTTCATCGACAAGTAGTTCAAAACTCATCGCCGAGGTACTTTCGCCTCCACGATCGGATCGTAGAGACTTGATCGTTTTTCCTATGATTCTCTGCTTGAGCCTTAAATTCTTTGAATTTCTCAAAGGTCTCAGATTTATGCTTCATAAGGAAAATATAACCGTACCTTGAGTAATCATCAATAAAAGTGACGAAATACTCATAACCTCCTCTTGCTTTGGTTGACATTGGACCACATACGTCTGTGTGAATGATTTCTAACACTTCTTTGGCTCTATTCCCCTTGGCTCCGAATGCCCTCTTGGTCATTTTACCCTCCAAACATGATTCGCAGGTTGGAATTGGTTCAACTTGGAGAGACTCCAGTGAACCGTATTCTACCAACCTTTGGATCCTCTTTGGATTAATATGTCCCAATCTTAGATGCCATAGAAGTGTTTCGTTCACGTCTGATGAACGTTTTCTTTTATCGGAAACAGTTGATGTGTTATAGGATGCATTTAAGTGAGTGGTGTGCCTGATTAATTGTATAGAGATTACTTGACAATGTTCCATGACAGATAAATTTATCATAAAGAGAAATGGTAACAACTTTATCAAAAGTAACCGAATATCCATCAAGGTAAAGTTTAGAAATCGATCTAAAACTCGGAACGTAAAGAACATCTCTTAAAATTAAAACTTTGTCTTCAAAAAGGCAGTGCACTTCTCCCATTTGCTTGGTTGCCACTCTCGTAGCATCGCCCAGTGTGATGAGGATCTCACTCCCACTAAGTTGTCGGGTCCGTTTGAACCCCTGTAAAGTGAAACAAACATGATCAGTGGATCCCGTATCCACCACCCATAAATGGGTGGCATACGCCGCTAAACAAGTTTCAACAACTAGTGCGTGAGAATTACCTTTCTTTGCATTCCTTTTGGGTTTGGAATAGGCTTTCCTCGAGTGTCCTACTCCGCCGCTTTCCAAAACTTTCCTCATGCTTGATTCCATGCTCTTATTTGGCGTTGAGTCTGCTTGGTTTAACTTTCTTCTCTTTTCATCATCCTTATCACCACTTGATCTAGGATGAAAAGAAGATTTCTGTTTTCCCAAGCTCTTTTCCTCGCGCTCCCTCTCCCTTTCAACCAAAGTGAGAGCATTTACAAGATCATCCACTGTAAAATCTAGATCTTCCAATAGATACTCAAGATAGTGGTGATTATAGCTCTTTGGTAAGGATTGGAGAATGAAATCAATCTTAGTTTTGAAATCACATTTTTTTCCGAGGATCTCAAGCTCCTCAAATAGCACCATAACCCTAAGAACGTGCTGCGCTGCAGTCGTCCCTTTTTCCATTTTTAATTCAGCAATTTCTTGCTTCACACTTTGGATTACCATATGGGTCGGATGTGCGAACATCGCTTTGAGATTCTGTAAGATGTCTGCAGCTGACTCATATCCTTGGTGAAGGCGTTTCAACAAATCGGCAGATGTGCGGTGTATCCTTCATCAATTCATTTGCCGACTCCCATTCACCATATAGCATCTCGTCCCATATTAGAAGCGTCCTTAGGCTGGTTTTTGGGTTTTGGTGTATCAAGTACCCATTTGGAAGGTGATGCGGCTAGGACGGGTTTTTAGTTTGTATATCCAATCAAAATAGTTTTTCACCAAGAAGCAAATTGTCTTTAAGTATATTGAATAGTGGCTTAAAAGGTTGCGACATGATGAACTCAAATAAACAATAATATGCATAAGCACAAATATATCACAAGGTTCGATCACATGTTTCATATTAAAATCTCAAAAAAAATATGAACATGCATCGGCCAACATCTCAAAAAGCAGTTTAAATAAGCCCGCGTGGGGTGGGTCATTATTTAAACACATTCAAGCGTTACAAACAAAACGATTTACAAACCTTTAATATCCAGTTAATAGTTGGCTCCACTTGACCAATATAAAATTGATAGGGCTTGAGAAGTATATGCATATCAATTTTATACCTAAAATAATAACCATGATTAAATCTGAAATTATTATTTAAGCTTTGAACGAGCCTGCGTGGGGAGGTCATAAATGCCACTAGTAATAATCCACAATCATCCATTTGGAATATATTCATGTGAAAAGCTATCTTTTGACCCGTCCCATGGGGAATTTCTCCAAAAGAATTCACAAATAAATAAATCATGGAGGTCAAAAATTAATTCAATTTTATTATCCCTAATAAAATTGTCAATTCATTGTTTAAGCATACTTAGTAATTTTTAAAAGTGAGATTTTGCAAAACATTTTCTCATGCATCATGAAATTTAAACACAATTTAAATAAGCATAAAATAATGCATAAACATCAAGACAAAAATTAAACATATTGGGCACATTTATCCAATTGTCATGGTTAATTTTGTCATGTCTTGATCTTGAGAAATCGTCTTCATAGCCTTCATCGTTAGTCTCGAAAAGCTCCCTTGACCGTCTTAAAAAATGCCTTGTCAAGTCCGTCATCGACCAAATATTTCATGGTCGGAGTGCCCTTTAAGCACTCCGGCCGTGTCGAGTAGAATCAGTGTCTTGAACACCCGCGCCCATTTCACGTCGTCATGCCTCATCTCGATCGTCGCAATAATCGCCTCGGCGGCATCGCCCGAAGATCGCCTCATGCGCCTCCTCGGCTTTCGCCCGCGCCGCCCGCCCGCATCTCCCGGCCATCGTCGTCTTATTATCGCGCCAGCGTCGCCTCGAGGCAGATCTGCCGGCCTTTCGGCCCCTCTGGCCTCACCCCCAGCGCCCGTCTTGATCGCGTCCCCTGCCTTAACCACGTTTTGCGCGTTTTGCGAGGCACGCCCTACGCTGATTCCGGATCCCGTCTTTTAATTCTTTGTCTCATGCCTCCGTTTTAGATCCGATTATAATTTATTTACAAAAATAAATAAACCTAGATCTAGACTAGTCTATTACATTGATCAAATCAAACAAATTCTAATCTACTGTGGATTTTCTCCGCGAGGCAAAAGCGATTCGAGCGAATCGAATTAAAAAACCACAATTTATATGCATGCATAAAAACACATTAAATTCCATGACAATTGGATACCGCAAAAGGATCTAGCAATTCTACTATCGATTTCAAATTTAATGATAATCTAATTAAATTACAATTTAAAATTCATAGCAAACCGAGGGCTCGATACCGTTGTTGGGGAATTAATTGCCCTGGATCTATTCGAGATGAATATTTAAATATAAATTTAATTACGACAATTATTACTTGCATGAATTAATCTATATTAATTCAAATAATAATTCAACAACAAAGCATGCATATAAACAGTTCACATAAAACCTACGCATGCGGAATTACTACGGGTTTACGTGAACTAATCTCTTGGAGTGGCAATGGTCTCGTCGATGAAAACACACCAAAAAGCCTTCCCAAGTATTCCCTAGTCCTTGCTCGACAATCCGGTGGAAGGAAACTCGCGAACAATTAACAAAAGGGAAAATAAAAATTTGTTGCACCATCTTTGTGGATTTACTAATTTTTCCAAAGACATGGAATTGTACACAGGAATGAAACATTCATCCCCTATTTATAGAGGGTGGTGGCCGATTTTTTGCATATGGAATAGGGGGAAAAATCTTTTTCTTGATCTCCAAGAAATCTTGAATATATCTCATATATTCTTTTCTCCATAATTAAAATATTCCATAAAAATCCCACTCTCTTTTGTTATGGCAATTTTCGAAAAAATAGGAAAAAAAAAACCAAGATTTGGATCTTCTTGAATTTATGAGATATACTTGTATTTCAAGAAATACATATCTTCCATAATACCTTTTCAAGAAAATCAAGAAAATCTTTCTTTCCCTTTTATTTCAAAAATTTCGAAATTTACATAGTAAATAACCAAGTGGGAGATTTCTTGAATTTAATGAGATAATCTTGTATTCCAAGAATACTTATCTTCATTCCATAACAAAATTCAAAGAAAATCTTTCTCCTTCTTTTATTTACTATTTTCGAAAAAATAGGAAAAATTGCAACAAAAATTTATTTTATTTTTAAACACCTTTTTCAGTTATTGGACTTTATGTTGGGCTACTTGAGGGGCCTTTAGGAGAATTAAGATTGGATCTTCCAATGGATCTTGAATTATCAATATTGAGCCACAATATTATTCAAGCCCATAAATATTAAATAATCCCACTACATAATTAATATTGCACTATCCATCTTAACCCATATTACAGTTAATATGGCTCCCGGTTATTATTTCCCGTGTTTAAGATTATCTAGCCCATTAATTAATTCAAGCCAATGAAATAGCTTTCCATTAATTTATTTTTTTTTATCCTTGGTAAATGAATGGTTCAACATTATTATCCATAAATCTAAAACTAGTTCTACTTGCAAGATTTGGTATGATAAAACTTATGAACCTCCTCCCAAACCGGCAAATCGAACAAAGCGTGCTTTCTGCACACGATTCTCCGTATTAAATCTTAGCAATCGCATGTGACCAATAATATTGCCCAAGATATAGAGTATTGAATCTCGTTGATTCTCTTCCCGTAATAAGTCAAAGCAATAGTTACTAACCACACTTAATCCTATTTAAGGGACGAAGATTAAGAAATAACTAACCCATTGAGGTCTAATTCTTCCTAGTTCGGTTAAAAGAATTTGTCCTCCTGTAGAATCCTCTTGATTAAAATCGGTCATGCACTAGTGCAATCTCTTGGTCAAGACAAACCAATCCCGAGCCTTACACTTCAACCTTTCACGATGGATTGTTCATTTCCATCTAGGTCGTGAATGGTGTACTTTTTTAGTTACAAGGACCGTTAATTTAATCTTCTGTGATCTGGTATCACTAAATTAACTACAATGTAATACGTACTATTTATTGAACAGTTATGCAGTAAATATATGTAACATTCGATGATATTTAAAGCATCAATGATAAACAATTTATTTCAGTAAATAAGTCCGAAATTCAGTCTGATTATACAAAGTAAAAACATACTTTCTAGTATAATCCCAACATCATTAAGCTCACTCATAGAGCTCACCAACTACCTCATTATGAGCTCCTCATCGAGCTCTCGTTAAGTTTGCTCATAGAGTTTACCAACTAGCTCATTATGAGCTTCTCATAGAGCTCTTGTTATGCGCGCTCATAGAGCCCACCAACTAGCTCACTATGAGCTCGTTCAATGAGCTCTCATTAAGCTCTCTCAGTAAGCTCTCTGTAGGAGGTCTCTTATCCAAGCTCATCCTGAAGGTACAATGTCCGCTAGGAGCTCACTTGTACATAAGGGAGTTAATGTCGTAGTGCGGTACTAAGTCAGGAAAACCCTCCAAATATGGTTAAGTCAATGGTTTGAGTTACAAGACGACAACATTTGTTAAGCAGTTTGGGGAAAGATCAGAGAACTACGGCAAATGGTTCAAGGACTTGCCAGGTGTCGCGCTACTAACTAACACGAGCTCTCAAGAGCTTTCAGAAGATGTCGAAAATTAATATAAAATGAAGTACCGAACATTAAATGGAAGTTTGACCATTTGATGTCTCGACAAGAAAAACAGAGAGTGTAATGCGCTCTCCTATGTAGTATAAATAAGGGCACTTATGAACCAAAAAAAAGTCCAAAAAATATCAATACAAGAGGCAAAATTTGCCCTAGTCTCTATGCATTTTATTTACACTTTCAGTCTTTAAATTCTTCAATGTTCAATCATTTGAACTCCATTGTTTGATCAACTAGTTACCACAAAAAGCCATATTCCACATAATTAATCTAATTTTACTAGCTATCAACACTACCATATAGGCGGTGGGCTCTATATCATTCCCAATAATCGGAACAGAGGAGTATATAATTCAAATTGTTTGTTTCTATAGTTTATCAAAGAATTGTGGTGCATATCAATAGATTGAAATTATTGATTTTTCGAAATCACTACATTGTATTTTATACTAACAATTTTGAGAATTAAGCACGTGTTCATCTATATGAGATAGTATCTTATATGAAAGGGGCCTCATTTGTTTGATTATTATGATTTCTTGGTTTATGGGGTTTGTATCGCGATGGACCATATTAAAAAAACATATATGACCCAAAATACTAAAGAGTTTCAATCGAATCTTATTTTAAAGGTACAATACGACTTAGATTTTTTTAACATAATCCATGTTGATAAACTTTGAACATCTCAGTAAACTAATAACTTGAACATCAAATTTCAATATTGAAATCTACTGTTAATCATGAAGCATTGAATATTCAATATTAGGTAAATACTTCAATGTTTTAGCAAAAAAGAAAAAAAAGACATAATAATTAATATTTACCATCAAGTTCTCCTTCCAAAAAGTTGATTTCTTAAGAAAACGTTCAAATGTTAATCAACTGGTCCTTCATCAAACAAGATCATGAGCCCTGCGACGAAGATCCTCAACAAGAGCGGTAGTCCACATTTCCCGATTTAAGTTAAGCACAAGGTTAGCAAAGTCGTCAATAGTCATGAAATCATTAGGGATTTGAAAAAGTGCGTCAATCCAGTGACAAAAGTGTTGGACATTCTGAAGAAGTGTCATCATCGTCTTATGAGCCTCAAACCCTTCTTCAGATGTATTCCGGGGTTGCAAATGTTGATATTGTTCCCTCGAGGACATCATCCCTACAAGAAGCTTGATGCATCTTTCTACTCGTTGTAGATTGCCCTTATCGCTTGAAAATTTATGTGATAAAGTGACATAATCACTTTCATTTCGTGTTATGTTGCACTTTAAGTTAATTAGTAGCACTTATGGAACTCTATATTAATTATGTTTGTTGGTTTCTCATTACACTTAATTAATCTTGTTAATTGAAAATATGTATTCGATATTATTCACCATGTGAAGATAAAATTTAAGTAGCCACTATTTGTATATTTTTATTGCATGTTTACAATATACCGAATATAGAAGGCTAATTATTGAGGAAATCATACATGCACATGTATTATATTCCTTCTTTTAGATACATTATATATTGTCTGAAGCTGATGTGCTGCAAGTCGGGATTATGACTGATGTTCTGGGAGTTGAAGCTGCTGTGGAGGGCTGCGGTGTATAGAGAATAGAGAATTTGGTAAATTAAAAAAAAAACTGTTGTACTTCAACTTCCCTCCTATCCCCGACAATCTCAACAAACTAATTCATCCAATGCGCTGCACCCCCATCCTATTAGTGAGGGAAAGCAAAGTTCACAGATTTATAAAATTAAAAGATTATCTAGTTTATTCATGTACAGTGATATTATATAAATAGAGAATTGAAAAGAAAAAAGAACCTGATAAGGCTATCTCCTTACACGATGCATATAAACATTCATAATTTGTCATTTGTCAAAATTCAAATTTGATTCAATTATAATTATGTAGAGCACAAAATTAATGCTTAAATAATTGCAATATATATATCATGATATCATGGTTTGATTTAAATGCAGATTAATATTACAAACTGATAACTCTTGAAGTTGTACACCCAAGTGTAGGTTTGTCTCAAGTAATAAAATTTCTCGGAAGTCCGAGTGTCGAACCACATGGAGGTTTGGAAGAAAAGATGTCAACTAGTAGGTAATATTTCAAAAGGTTATCAAGTTTTTTGGCGCCGTTGTTGCAGAGGTTTTATGGAGAACGATTCCTCCTTCGTGAGGTCTTGCCTCACAAGTAGGTAATTTTTTCTTTCTCTTTATCTCTTTACTTTACTGTTTTTGCATAATTGTTTCTAATTTTTACTTAATTATTTTTGTTAGTTTATGCATAATTGGACTCGTGATAACATAAGTGGTCGTTTAATAAGAAGTCATATAGTTAATTCAAGTAGTATTGCTTCAAACATGGGAATTAAATGTCCATTAATAGCACATATATCACATATATCATCATTTTGCACAAATTTTACTTCTTTAGGTCTCTTTAATTGCATATTTTCAACTTATCTTGCTAAACTAGCAACTTTAGCGTTTAGATCATCTTCTTGATTAAGAGGATATTTTTCTTTATTAGCATTTTCAAGATTAGATCTAATAGAAGCTTCAGAAGTATTTTCATTATACCACGATTGAGTTTTTTCAACCAAATGGTCTAAATACTCAAGTGCATCTTCAGGATATTTATCCAAAAATTCCCCATTGCACATCAATTCCACAAACTGTTTTGTTTGAGAATTTAAGCCTTCATAAAAAAAACTTACCGTTCTCCAATTCTCAAAACCATGGTGAGGGCAAGAATTTAACAAATCTTTAAACCGTTCCCAACACTGAAAATATTGTTCATTAAGCTTTTGGGAAAAGTTTTTGATTTGCTTCTTTAAAGCATTTGTTTTATGAATTGGAAAGAATTTTTTTAAGAATTCAGTTTGAATTTGTTGCCACGATATAATTGAACCAGGTTTTAGGGAATTAAGCCATGTTTTTGCTTTATCCTTAAGAGAGAAATGGAATAACTTAAGCTTAATCGATTCTTGAGTACATAATGGTTCACTAAACGTTGCACAAATTTCTTCGAATTCTTTTAAATGCAAATAAGGGTTTTCAGATTCAAAACCGTGAAAATTGGAAAGTAATTGAATCATACCAGGTTTGAATCTGAAATTAGTTGCGTTTTGTGGGTATACAATACATGATGGGATGGAATTGCGTTGAGGTTCTAAGAAATCTCGCATGGAGCGAGCTTGTAAATTTTCATTAATGTGTCTTTCAATTTCTCCATCCACAGTTTCAATTCCTCTCTTCAAAGAGATGTGTCATGAACAAGCAAATGCAGTGTCTAACTTTAAAAAACCATATACATCTGCTTTTTTTGAAACATCTAATCCTAACTAGAGGAATCATTCAAATGTTAACTGGAAAAATGATAGTAATGCACAACCTTTTCCCAAACAAAACACCTCTAACTCCAATTTCACCCCATATAATAAGTCACTGACGAAAAGCTTTGAAGAAACCTTGCAAACCTTTATGCATGGTCAAACAACAATCAACAACCAAACTTCACAAGCCATCAACGAGATTAAGATTACATTGTCCACACTGACAAATTCCTTGAGAACAACTGAGAAAGGAAAATTTCCTGCTCAACCTCAACAAAACCCTGCTGGTTAATGTCAAATCTCATCTGATACATTGTCAGAAAATGTCAATTCCGTTACTACCCTACGGAGTGTAAAGACAATTGACAAGACAATTTCCCCCAGGAAGTCAGAATCGGGATCTCCTTCAAATGATGAAGATAAGAATGAAGGTAAGGATGACAGTAAGAATGTTGATAATTTAAATCCTAGTAAAAAACGATCTCCCGCTCATTTTCCTCAAAGATTACATCCTATTAAGAAATTGAACCAAAATCCTGAAATATTTGAGATTTTGAAACAAGTAAAAGTTAACATTCCACTATTAGATGCAATAAAGCAAATTCCATCTTATGCCAAATTTTTTAAGGATTTGTGTACTGTGAAAAGGAAATTAAATGTTCAAAATAAGGCATTTTTGACAGAAAGTGTGAGTTCAATCATTCAACAGGAAACCCCCCCAAAATACAAGGATCCTGGTTGTCCAACTATATCTTGTATAATTGGGAATACAAAAATAGAACATGCACTTCTTGATCTCGGTGCGAGTGTTAATCTTTTACCATTTTATATGTATAAACAATTGGACTTGGGAGAATTAAGGAAGACGAATGTCACACTTCAACTGGCGGACCGTTCTGTAAAAATTCCGAGAGGTATAATAGAGGATGTGTTAGTTAAAATTGATAAATTCTATTTTCCGGTAGATTTTATTGTTTTGGATGCACACCCAGTTTTAAATCCAACATCTCACCATCCAATCATTTTAGGAAGACCATTTCTTGCAACTTCTAATGCTTTAATAAATTGTAGAAATGGAGTTTTAAATATTTCTTTTGGAAATATGACATTGGAGTTAAATGTTTTTAACATTTCCAAACAACCACAAAATAATGATGAAGTATATGAAATTGATGTAACTGAAAGATACACTCTTGAACATTTTATAACTTCATTTTCTGATCCATTAGAAAATTTGATAACAAATGATTGTGTTAATGAGGACAATTCGGAGTTTGCTTCTATGTTTGAAACTTCACAGGTTTCAGAAGTTAGTGAATGGAGGCCTAAGTTTGAACAATTGTCAAAATCTGAAAAGGTTCCAATACCATCAAGTGTTCAACCACCAGTGTTAGAATTAAAGCCTTTACCGTCAAATTTGAGGTATGCCTATTTGGGTGATAATAACACATATCCGGTAATAATATTCTCAAAATTGAACCATGATCAAGAGCACAAATTGTTAGAAGTACTAAAAGATCACAAACATGAAATAGGATGGACAATATCTGACATAAAAGGAATTAGCCCATTAATATGTACTCATAACATGAAATATTTCATAACATGAAATATGTACTCATAACATGAAAATTGAACCATGATCAAGAGCACAAATTGTTAGAAGTACTAAAAGATCACAAACATGAAATAGGATGGACAATATCTGACATAAAAGGAATTAGCCCATTAATATGTACTCATAACATTTATTTAGAGGAAAATACTAAACCTTCTAGGCAAATACAACGAAGGCATAATCCTAATATGAAAGAAGTGGTAAGAAATGAAGTCATTAAGCTACTAGATAATGACATTATTTATCTTATTTCTGATAGTAAATGGGTAAGTCCTACTCAAGTTGTACATAAGAAATCTGGGGTAACTGTAGTTAAAAATGATAACAATGAATTGATTCCAACTAGATCAAGTATTCTTGGTTGGCGTGTGTGCATTGACTACGAAAAATTAAATTCAATGACCGTAAAAAGATCATTTTCCTTGCCTTTCATGGATCAAATCTTAGAAAGAATTCTTTGGACATGAGTTTTATTGCATCTTATATGGATATTCAGGGTATAATCAAATTGCAATTGCATTAGACGATCAAGAAAAAACAACATTTACATGTCCTTTTGGAACCTTTGCATATCGAAGGATGCCATTTGGATTATGTAATGCCCCAACAACAAATATCAACATCTATGATTAAAAAAAGCGGGATATAAATAGGTCTCTGGACACTACGAATCTCGCCGAAAATGGTAATCCGAATTATTTTTTGTATTAAGTAACAATATGTATTACATTTACAAAAAGAAAGAAATATATGTTAAAATTGATAAAAAATTAAAAATATAGACTAAATTTAATCATTTAGCCTTTAATATATAATTTATGCCAGTAATCTAAGTAAACTTGTTCAATATATTGCATTTTTAGTGACATGGTTTAACGTTTTCTTGAAGTTTTCATGGATGATTTCTCTATCTTTGGAAACTCTTTTGATGAGTGTTTAATGAATTTAGCTAAAGTCTTGACTAGATGTGAGGAGAAAAATCTTGTTCTTAATTGGGAAAAATATCATTATATGGTAACTGAGGGAATTGTATTAGGACACATTGTTTCATCAAAAGGAATAGAAGTGGACAGGTCCAAAATTGATCTAATTGCCAACTTACCAACACCAAAATCAGTTAAAGGTATTAGATCATTTTTAGGACATGCAGGCTTTTATAGAAGGTTCATAAAAAACTTTAGTACAATATCTAGGCCTATATGTAACCTTTTATTAAAAGATGCAGTATTTGAATGGACTGATTCTTGTGAAAAGGCTTTTGTAAAACTCAAAGAAATGCTCACTTCTGCACCTATTATGCAACCTCCAAATTGGACTGTACCTTTTGAAATTATGTGTGATGCTAGTGATTATGTTGTTGGAGCTGTGTTAGGACAAAGAAAGATAAGAAACCTTATGTTATCTATTATGCAAGTAAAACTCTTAACAATGCTCAAATGAACTATTCCACCACTGAAAAAGAATTACTTGACGTAGTATTTGCATTAGAAAATTTTAGATCTTATCTTGTTGATTCACCTATTGTTGTGTACACTGATCATCCAGCTTTAAAATATTTACTAGCAAAGAAAGATGCAAATCCAAGGTTAATTAGGTGGATACTTTTACTCCAAGAATTTGATATTATAATTAAAGATAAAAAAAGGAGTAGAAAAAGTAGTGGCTAATCACTTATCCACACTTACATGTGACGAGTCTTTCGAGACAAGCCCCATAAATGATTCTTTTCCCGATGAACAATTGTTCACCATATCAAATGGGCCATGGTTTGCGAATATTGCTAATTTTCTTGCTACAAGGCATATTCCAATTAATTGGAATACTCAAGATAAGAATAAATTTTTTAAAGAGGTGAGAAATTTCTTTTGGGATGATCCATATCTTTTTAAATATTGTCCTGACCAAATAATAAGAAGATGTGTACCGGATAATGAAATTCAAAGCATAATTGTAGGTCCCGAACGAGTTTTGTGAGGGTGGAAGTCTAGAGGGGAGGGGTGAATAGACTTCTAAAACTTTTCGTGCGGATCAGGTGTGAACTGCAGATTACCCGTCAGTCTTGAGTGTATCGGTTTAGGACCGATGTTCAATCTTCTTGAGTGCACGAGGCGGTCGGTTTGATATCTGTCGGTTTAAGCGAATGGTGTGGAAAGCTTGTTTTTACCCGTGTGAAAAACCGGTTTTATCAATCGATTACAAGTCGATTTTCAACCAACTTGACTAAGGTGTCAATCGATTAGATCGATTGCTTAGTGCGGTCGAGCTTAACTTAGAGTATGTATCTTTGTTTAAAACTTCGGTTATGTGACTTGTGTAAAGCAATAAGAAAGCAAGTAAATGCACACAAGACTTTTTATAGTGGTTCAGACGAAACCCGTCCTACGTCCACTGTTCCCTTAACACAGGGGAACCTTAACCTACTTTAACCTGCGGGACTTATATCCTTTTCAGGATGGCCGAGATGTTTACCGAGTTCTCACTCTTACAAACTTAACCTGCGGGACTTATATCCTTTTCAGGATGGCCGAGATGTTTACCGAGTTCCCACTCAAGCTTAACCTACGGGACTTATATCCTTTTCAGGATGGCCGAGATGTTTATCGAGTTCCCACTCTACAAACGTAACCAGTGAGACTTATATCCTTAAAAAGGATAGTCGAGATGTTTAATGAGTTCTCACTCTACAGAATTAACCTAACTTGCGTTTGGGTAAAGAATGTTTGAGGGTTCCAACTGGAAATCTATCCTGGTGCTTTAGGTAGCCAAAATGCTAGTGGATAGGATTTCTTGCTAAGAACTTATGGGATGAACATTCTAAGAATAATCTTCAAATGTAGTGTTCTTCGAGTGGAGATTTTGCTGTAGCTTTAGCTTCTTTTGTGATGTCTCTGTGTTTGTTCTTGCGTTCTCACTTGTTGGTCCTTTTCTTCAAAATGAAGATCGATCCCATTTTATAGACCTCGAAATCAAAGAGCCGTTGGAGAGCAATTTGAATTTCGGGCTATATTAGGTAGGCTGTAGGATATGATTGTGACGTGCTCCGATTATCGGCATGGCCGTAGGCATGATTAGCGCCGTTTTTGTCTGCAGCATCGTATCCCGTATTATCAGCTCTTTTTGTGCACGTGTCGCTTTCTCCTTGGCTTCGCGAGACGGCACTCCAGAAATTTGTCCGTTAGATGATTCATATTCCTTTTGTAGAAGATTCATCTTGTCTGGTGTATCTTTTTGATTGTCACCAGGTGTGAGCTGACTTGATCAAGTAACTGATCAGTCTACCTTGTTGAGTCTTCAGTTGCACATTGTCTTAGCTTCAATATGCTAACTCTGCTGAATGTAGGTCTTCAGGTCTTTTGATCTTCAGGTGTCTCTGAGCCTCAGTGTATTCAGTCGTACTGAGTCTTCAGGTTTGTTACTGAGTCTTCATGTTTATCTGATTCTTCAGGTTCATCTGAGTCTTCAGTGTTTATCTGAGTCTTCAGGTTCATCCGAGTCTTCAGGTTCATCTGAGTCTTCAGTGTCTTCTTGTCATCACCGATCTTGACTTCTTGTCTTCGATTTGCGCTTAGTCTTGATCATCGACCTTATCCGGGTCATCGATATTTCGACACGACCTATACATATTGAGTTCCCCCTCAATATGTGACCTATCTTTTACATCAGCTATCTATACATTTCAGCTGGTAATCTTATTCTGATTCTAAGTCATCAGTCAGCTAACAGGTCTGACTGGTCCTATTACAACCTGTTTTGGAACTTCCATCAAAACTAAATTACATATTTCCCAACAATTTCCCCCTTTTTGATGGAACCAAAACACTTTAATCAACTTAATCAGAAAAACAGATACCATGATTAGAAATGTAGATAATGCAAATAGTACATACTTCAGAAGACAATGAGATGGTGTCTTAGAATCAGTGAGATGAAGAATTTTATTCAAATAGGTGTGTGCGTTGTAGAATATATGAAAAGCGTACCTATCATCTGATTTCAAGTTGTCTTCTTCAGGTGTACTTGAACATTTGCAGTTCTTTGGGGATGCCAAACATCCTGTACATCCTTTGCATTAGCTTGTCCAGCCCTTCTTTTCTATGGATTCCTCCTTTTTCAGCAAGTCCATAGTAGATGCTCTTGAATTTAACAGGATCTAGCTTGTTGTCTGGACGCAAAGGTGGAAGGAGTAGTTCAAAGGGTGGAGCTTCTGGTATTAGTGACATGATCTTGCCTTCATTCATCACTGTCTGGTAGAAGTCTGGATACTTTGTTTCTAGCCAGTTCCGGAATTCATCATCATTTTCAGTATGATCTTGATGAATTGGAATCTTCTCCAGGATGTAGACGTCACATAACCATTCTCCTCTGATTTGATCCCATTCTGGAAGCAAATCTTGTCGTGCACAGAGGATGCCTTTAACAGGTGCCGGAAGGGCATTCTTCTCCCAAGCAATCTCCTCTGCTGTAGCTTCGTTCTTCCTTTTCCTTCGGATGTAAGCAATGTTCAGTCCCTTAGCCTCTGCTAACTTCTGCTTCTTGATTGCGGCCTCTCTTATTCTCGATCTTATGCGCTCTTGAACTTGTTCAGAGTCATCCGCTTTTAATTGGAGAATAGGTGGCCTTGTCTCTCGATCTTCCGTGATTTGCTTTCATCATCTTGCCTTTGCCTTTCTTCCTCCTCGAGTTTTGCTCGGGTTCATCTTGTTAAATCTTCTTGGCTAATTTCTTAGCGAGTTCAAGGCTCTTGGCACGATCATCGATTTCCATTCTTTTACGGGCGAGCGAAGAAAAAGTCTTCAATCTTGTCGACTCTGGCGATTACCTCTGAAAAAGAGCACTTTTACGCTTTCGGCGAATCTCTTTCTTGTGTTGCTCCACGGTTTCTTTCATTTTCCACGAGATCGGTAGATGGAGTGGGTTTTTGTGAAATCGATTTTGGTAGAGATGAAAATTTTACCAAGCGTATGCAAAGTCTGTTTTTCTTCCTTCTTTTATTCTCTTTTTCTTGAGTCTGTTTTTTACGTATTCTCTTTTCCTTGGACTCTTTTCCAGACTCTTTTCCTTCCCCATTTTTGGTTGCATCAAAGAGGTTGGACATCTTGCGATTCAGAGCTGTTAATTGCCGTGAGATCTCCTCTCTGAGTTCCTCGACAACAAGAGGAGTGATTTGAACGGTGGCGAAGAGATCTTGGCGTGTAGAAAGCGTCTAAGAAGCGGTTTTAGATTTCTGTCTTGCTTGTTCTGTAGAAGCTAGAAAATGTTTCCAACCCATATCCAAGTGGTTGTTGGTTTTGTCCAAGGATGCCCAGACACTCTCCAAAAGTACTTGTGTCTGATTGAGCATCTCTGTCTGAACTAAGAGTTTGTCAGACTGGAGTTTAAGCTTCTCAGCAAGATGATATACTAGTTGCATTACTTCAGCAAGGATGGCATTGTGCATCCCAACTGTGTGACTTCACTCTTTGTCAACTAGTTTTGCTTGCTCATCTTCAAATCGCTTCATCAGATCTGCTTTGTGGTATTTGCGAATTTGTCTTCAAATGCGACTGGATCCCATCCCGAATCTTAAAGAGTGATGATCTAGGGTATCGAGCTCATTTGTGTGATCTGTTCGGATGTTGAAGCCTTGACAAGTCGGGTCTCATCTGCGGCACCCATTCTTGGTTCATCGGCTGACTCCTCATGATCTGTAGGAGGTTGAGCAGTTTCCTCCCTTGTTATCGGCAATCTACCGACCCTTTTGTGAATCAACCATCGATATCATCGTCAGATGCCAATTCAACAGCACTTTCAATCCCAGCATTGTGTAGACATTTCAACTCCAAGTCTACAAAGAAATCTGAACGCAGAGTTGTCATTAGAATCAGAAATTCTTCAATGCTCTTCAGTCTGATATCCCTCCAGAACACTATCTCTTCTATCTGTTCTTTGGATGCGGGATGTTGATCGAATTGAGGCCGATCCGGCGAGATACTCTTTGATCTGTTGCTTCATTATTCTTATGATTGGGCTCTCTGGAGCAGGTGAAACAAGCACTGTTCTGGTGTTGAAGGGATTATGAGAGATGGACACATGCTTGTCGGATCTCTCAGGTTCTTGAGACTGGATCGGGGATTGGGATGATTGTAGTTCAGGTTGGTTTTCAGCGTGTTGAGGGTGTTCAGTTTCCTGAACGGGTTCATTGATTGGTGGTGTGGGATATGTTGTTCTGATAGGTGAGGGTGAGGGTGAGAAGGTTTTGTGGGGAGAGGGTGGCGATGATGATTTCTGAGGAGAGGGTGATGGTGATTTGGAAGTGGGCATTGGCGATCTTGCTCTCTAGAAGATCTTGGTGAGAGGCAGAGAATCAGATGGTGATTCTTCCTCAGGTTGCTCCACTTCTGTCCCTCTGACAGATTTCTCTCCTTCTGCTTCGGTCATCTGCTCTTCCCTTACTTCTCTGATAGTTGGCTCGGGGCGGAATTTCTTGTCTCTCTCGATTCTTCTAGCATCGGACCCTTTTGTTCGGTGACTTCTTTGGGCGAGAACTTGGAAGCGATTTTGGAGGAGATGAGACTCTCTTCGGCGTTTCATTGAGCATCTGGTTTCTTGGCGGATCCTTCCTCTTCATCCTCTTCTCTTGAGCGACCTTTTCTGCGCACTTGATTTCCATGCGGTTGCATTGTCTTTTCCTTTCTTTTCTCCCTTGGATTTGGGCACATAAGGAGTTGGATCCTCATCAGCTTGTCCAGGTAGGGACTCATCCTTGCCCAATATGGCCTTGTGCTTTGCTTGGTAAATCTTCGCTCCATTCTCGTTCCATTCATAATTACGTGGCGGCTTATCGTGAGAATGATAGAATTTTTGTGTATGAATGAGCACTTCGAAGATAAGCACACTTCATTTCTCTAGGTCAGTTCGAACTTCCCGGAGTCTTTTCTCAGTCTTGCTTTGACCATACCCAACCAATCAATGTCTGAAGCCTTCTTGATTATTGCAGCCATGACACTTATCTTGTATGAAGTGACCGCATCAAGGCTGTAAGTTAAGTACATGATCACCTTCTGAACAATCTCAAGAAGAAGGCGATACTTTCTTTTTTCAGATAGGAGGCTTTGGCGTTAAATCATGTTCTCCTTGTTTGCTGGTCTCAATAGCTCGGCTTCAAGAAATTCCTTTTCTCCTACAGTATTTGTGTAGGTCTCTGGATTGATGCTTCCTCGAGTTAGGCCGAATATCCTCTGTAGATCGTCATTCGTCACTCGAACTTTCATTCCACCAACGAAAGAAATCAGGTCAGCATCATTGTCTTCATCCCTCTGCCATTTAGAGAAAACTCCGGGGCTTCATGGGTGTGAGCGATGTTACGATGAGTAGAGCAATATCGTTCCAGTCCACACGCTCGTAAGCACTCCAGAATTTCCAGCGATTCCGGATCTGAGGTGATGTTGAAGACTACGTACTTTTCATCAATGATGTCTTTCTTCATCGATGCAAAGTTGCAGTACTTTTTCCTTTGGCCCGGTCGTGAAACAAGGTGTGCCATTTCTGTACGATATGCAAATTGATGTTTAGTTTGAGTAAGATATTTCAATAAATTCAGTCAAACTAGCAATTTCAGCATCAATTTAACAAGTAAGCGTTTAGATCAAACAAAAATTACAGAGTCACAACTTGTAAACCTAGGTACCGTAGAGAGATTGAGATCATGCAATTTAAAACAAGAAATTACCAGTAATTGATTCGAAGGATTTTGAAATCGGAAGAGTAGAATCAAATAATTTCGAAGGTAATTCTCTAAAGATTTTGAAAAATAAAATAAGATCTCTTAAGAGCTTTGAGAAGACGAAGTAGTGGAAAGCGGTTTTCTGAGAAAGATTTGGATTTTATAGAATACGAGGGAAAACCTTTTTGCACAACTTTCCAAAGTACTCAAGTATCCGTGTTTTGAAATCGATGTCTGAGATTAGTCGGCCAAAAAGTATTTTGATCGCACGGTTGAGAAAAGTAGTCTTCTCATTTTCCAGACTCGAAAAATCGCAATAAAACGTTTTGAAAACATTTTCCCAAGTCAGCATTAAAAGCTTTGCAGAGCATGCGTCATGAACAGTGTAAAATAAATTATTTATTTAAATAACACAGGTAAGGATATTCAGAAAGAGATAAATAAGAGAGCGTATCTGACTGATTGATATTGTAATCAATCAGTTACCACGGTGATCTGATCTGGTACTTTTTGACTTATCTGATGTTTGCCTCATGCATTTCCCAACAATATCTCACTTATCTGATCAGATTCTTACTTGAAACACTTCGCCACTTATCTGATCCTCTTTTCTGATACACTTCATCCTTCAGTTTTCTTCTATCAACTCGCATTTACTGAAGTCAACTCCCGCCAAAACTTTTAATTCGGGGAGTCCAAAAGTCGCCTCGATTCCCAAATCGGTGCGATTTGACATTCCGTAATAATGGCATAGATACGCTGTGATTTAATCACACCGTTAACTCATCCAACCATTAGCCGCGTGTTCCTAACGCGTTGTCGATGCAAATTTCTCTTAAGATCTTCTGAGAATATAAAATTTGCATTTATACCCCTAATTTCCTTCTATAAATAGCCTGGGGTGATAGGCGAATAACACAATCATAAACCATTTCATCTTCTTTAGCATATCCTTCATGCTTTTCCGATGAGTTCCTTATTTCCGGTGAAACTTCCAGATGGAACCTTTAGCCCTTTTCCATTGAATTCAGCTTCTCAAATCAACCATGTGTGTTCCTTCACACTGCTTTCGTCGTCATCTAAGATTTCACATACGATCAATGCTAAGCTTCTTTACCACCGTGGAGGCGGATCTGCTAAGGCAAATGAGAAGGCACTTCTCATAACCGTATGCACCTTGTGCACTTATCGAGATGACGGAATAAGCATCAACAGACTTAGTCTGAAACAAAACATGGGTTTGATATAAAAAATAATGTATCAAACTCAATATTTGCATGAGACACTCATGGCCATATGGTCTTTGTGACCAAACCTGTGGCACTGTGTCCCATTTAACAGCTGGAAAGTCCATTGATTTTAGGTCTAAGGGCTCCTAGCTTAAAGATCCTTCAAGGCTCGCTCTCGCTTCTCACTCCAAGATTCTAAGAGCGGTTTTCAAGATTCTAGAAGCTTCTCTGCTGCCCCCTGGGTCGGAGAGTCTGAGAGCATCAGCTCTTAAAATCTCTCTCTCTCCTTCCCTGCCTAGGGTTGTCTTAGGGCTAATGGTTTATGTTTTGACCTCCGGGTCTTCTTGTACTTGTAATACCACTTGAAAATAGCTGTAGCATTTGTAGTTTTGTGATATCACTTGTAACTTGTAAATCTGACCTCCGGGTCTTTATCAATGAAAAACTTTGTTATTCCATTGCTGTGTTATTTCTTCTGACTTATGCAATCTGTAGCTTTACTCTTGATTTGCTTGTTGACTGCAGCTTTTAATCGACTTATAAAGTAATCATCCAATCTGATCAGTTCCCCCTTAATCTGATATGTCTTGAACTGATCTGCCCTTTGTCTGAACTTCAGATCGGCTACTTATCTGACTTTCTGATCTGCTCCTTATCTGACCTTCAGACCGGCTCCTCGTCTGGTCGTCTGATCAGTTGAGATTCCTAACTCAAACTGATTCCACTTAACCTGTTTAGTCTTTTAACCAACTGGTTCTGGAGATCAATCCTTCAGCCATATCTGGTGCATTTTCTCCAAGATCCAGAAGCCCTAGCTCATTGCATAAATCTCTGAATCTGATCTCAGCTAGCGGATTGGTTAAGATATCAGCTTTCTGCTTGTCAGTATGGATCTTTTCCATCCTGATATTCTTCTTTTCAACGTGATCTCTGATAAAATGGTGTCTGACATCCACATGCTTGCATCTTGTATGTAGAACATGATTCTGAGTGATTGCAATAGCACTATTACTGTCACAGAATATAGGTACGTACTTAGCTATAATGTTGTAATCCCTCAGCTGCTGACTTAGCCAGAGCAGTTGGGAACAACAGCTTCCTGCAGCCATATATTCTGCTTCAGTAGTAGATGTCGCAACTGATGTTTGCTTCTTCGAAAACCATGAGATCAGTTTATTTCCCAGAAACTGACATGAACCTGAGGTTGACTTCCTGTCGATTCTGCAACCTCCGTAATCTGAATCAAAATACCCACTAAGCTCTAGATTGTCATCTGATGGGTAAAATAAACCAAGGTTTACAGTCCCCTTCAGATACTTGAGAATCTGCTTAGCTGCTTCTAGGTGGTTTTGCTTGAAATCTGGCACATACACCTACTGCAAAAGTAATGTCTGGTCGGCTGGCAGTCAGGTATAGTAGTAATCCAATCAGAGCTCTATATTCCTTGTGATTAACTTTCTGACCATCTTCATCTGGATCCATCTTGAACCCGGTCATCATGGGAATTCTGGCTTCCTTGCAATGTTGAACTCCAAACTTTGCCAGTAGATTCCTTGTATACTTCGCCTGGCAGATGAATATCCCTTCTGTACTCTGCTTGACTTATAAGCCCAGAAAGTAATTCATCTGACCCATCATGGACATCTCGAACTTCCCTTGCATCAACTTGCTGAACTTCTCACATAGCTTCTTGTTGGGAGATCCGAAGATGATGTCGTCCACGTAAATCTATCTTCTCCATCTTCTATTCTGAATAAGGTTCTGTCCACTATTCCTTTAGTGAACCCGCTGACTAGCAAGAACTGAGAGAGTGTATCATACCAAGCTCGAGGAGCTTGTTTCAGTCCATAAAGAGCTTTCCTTAAACGGTACACTTGGTTGCCTTTTTCAAAGTCTGGAGGTTGTTCGACATAAACTTCCTCCGCTAGTACCCCGTTTAAGAATGCACTCTTTACATCCATCTGATACAAAGTGAACCCTCTGTGGGAAGCATATGCCAGAAACAGCCGAATGGCTTCTAGGCGAGCGACTGGTGTAAAGGTCTCATCATAATCAATTCCTTCTGATTGTGAATACCCCTTAGCAACAAGTCTTGCCTTATTCCTGGTTATGACATTTTTCTCATCTCTCTTGTTCTTGAATACCCACTTCGTGCCAATTACGTCTTGATGAGTTGGTCTGTCCACGAGTTCCCAAACTTGATTCCTCTCAAACTGTTCGGCTCATCGTGCATGGCTAGAATCCGACTTGCGTCTTGTTGTAGAGCTTCCTCTCTTTTAGTTGGTTCCTTCAAAGACGATAACAACGATACATGACACTTTCACCAATCGATGTCTAGTTTTGACTCTGTCGGATGGGTCTCCAATAATCGGTCGGTTGGATGGTAGGTAATCCGTGTCCTTCTGTTACGATGTCGTCTGTTTTGGAGAACATCATCCATATCGATAGTTCATTACCCGATGATTGGGAGTGGTGCGGAATTATGATCCACTTGATAAGAACATGTCTCGGTGATGTTGGACTCATCATATCTTGATGTACGTTATTAGGAACTTCAGGAGTTCCCCGAACCAAATGGTTCGATTGATCTTTATCTCGGTATGTAATAGCTTCTTCAATCGACGGTTGTCGTACCTTTGGATGCGATTGACTGTTGAATCGACAAGATCAAGTTACGGGATGTGCAGTTATGTGTTCAGTTCTTTCTCCTTGATGCTTAGGCGATCCATTTTTACTAATGTGTCGGTAGCGGTTGATCCGATGCGGCTTGTTACGGCGTTTCTCTTGTTCAGAAGATGTCTCATCAAAGTCCACATGAGGTGTTTCTTCCACAACTAGAGTTCGTTTGTTGTAAACTCTGAAAGCCTTGCTGGATGAGGAATATCCTAAGAATATACCCTCATCTGACTTGGCCTCAAAAGTCTTCAACTGACTTTTCCCATTGTTGTGAATGAAACACTTGCACCTAAAAAACATGGAAGTATGAAACATGAGGTTTTACGTCTTTCCACATTTCATAAGGTGTTTTGAAGTGAGTCTTAGTCGAGAGAACATCCGTTACGAGTATGGCATCTTTGTGTTGATTATACGCCCGAAACGGCTTGGTGTAGCATGTTAAAATTAACATAGTCTTGGCGAACTTCCTTGAGAGTTCTGTTTCTCCGATTCTGCTTTCTCCATTTTATTGTGGTGTTCTTGCGGTGACATCTCATGCTTTATACCAAACTTCGGTTAGAAAAATCAATAATAAAGGAATTCGGGAACTCGTACCTTTATCGTCGATTTTTACTATCTTGACACCCTTCTCGTTTTTGTAGCTTCTTGAAAGCGATTCGGGTATCTTAGTCGTTGTCTCGTTCTTCTTGTATAAGAATACAACCCAAGTAAACTTGGAATAATCATCCACGATTACTAGAGTATATTTAAATCCCATCGAGATATTTGGTGTAATCGGTGCGAATAGATCCATATGGAGCGATTCTTGATACTCTCTTTGGATCTTTGGTCCGTATTCCCTTGAATGAGGCTTTAACTTGTTTTCCCATCTGACATGCGGCACATGTCTGATCTTTGGAGAATATCTCATTCGGAAGTCCCTCAACCAAGGACATCCTAGCGATCTTGTTAAGAGTCTTGAAGTTCAGATGACTCATTCTTTTGTGCCAGAGCCAACTGCTACTTTTAGAACTCTTAACAATTAAGCATGTATTGTTTGGACAACTGTTCCAATCTGCTATGTAGATCGTCCCTTTCCTTGAACCAGTTAGCAAGATTTGTTGAGTGGCTCGATTCCTTATCGTACACTTGTCGCTCGAGAACTCAACGCTGAATCCGTTGTCGCAGAATTGTGATACTGATAGTAGATTGTGCTTGATCCTTCGACATCTGAGACTCAGGTTACTTGTACATCATCATTCTCTAAGGTTCCGAATCCTTTGGTAAAACCAAAGTTATCATCACCGAAGAGTACACGTGAGCCATCTTGTTCTTTGTAAGAGCTAAGGAGATGTTTGCTTCCAGTCATGTGCCTTGAGCATCCACTATCGATGTACCAGATAGTTGCTTGTGCACCTCCTTTGTTGGCCAGTCCCACGCGAACCTGCAATCAAATCAGGCTTTAGGTACCCCTTTGGAATTGGGTCCTGGGGGTTAGTAGTGGATTTAGGGATCCACACAAACAGAGCACTTTTATGAAAATCTGATAGATTAGAAGGTCTGATTTGTCTCCCATACATATCAACATAATCATACGTCTCTTTATATTCTGATTAGTATGATTATTCGTGTGAGCCTTGGATGACTTAGAAGACTTGGGATTTTTCTTTATATTTTGTCTTCTTTTAATCCAGTGTGGCTCAGGTGCAGTAGCCCTAGATCTCTGGTTATAAGGGTAGGTACGACTGCTACCATCAAAAGATTCATATCTTTTTGGCATAGGTGGTTTTTGCAGTTTACCTATAGCTTGCTTATTAGGCAGCTGACCTTAATTGGGTCTCAGATTAGATTTCCTTCTTCGAGTTGTCTCTTCGATACCTAATCTGTCTATCGAGTTGAGGTCTCTTGAAAGAACCGGTTCTTCTGTTGATTCCTCGGCTGATGCTTTATCAGTTGGGGTCAATTTCTGTTCCCTTTCTGATTAGGCACCTACCTTACTTGCTCAGCAGGTCTTTTTCCCTTATCAGATACAAGTTTAGCATTTAGTGTATCTTTGTCAGAGACTCGTTTGATTACACCCTTCTGAAGTGAATCAAACGGGCCTTTTGAGGATGTAGAAGGGTTCTCATACCCAATTCCCTTCTTGTTAGTCGGCATTCAAAAATAGGTGTTCATTTCTTGAACGGTTTTAGATGACTTCGTGAAAACCTCTATTTTCTTGCACAAACTATCCTCAGTAGTTTTTAGACTCTCATGTAGTCGGAATAGCTCATTAAATTTAGCTTGAAGGAATTTGAAATCATCAGCTTGTTGTTTGTTGATTGCTAGCTGATCTTTGATTTGCTTCTCCTGATCAGAAGATTTAACTTTCAGAATGTTAAGTTCCTCGATTACCTTCCGAAAGCGGTTTAATGATTTCAATTCATGAGCTTTCTTGAGGCGTTCTCTTTAACAAGCTGATTATTTTTTATCCTTAGCTTGTCATTTTCAGCTTCCACTATAGTATAAGTGTCTACTGCATCAGAGAGATCGTCAAGCAATTGCTCAGAGTAGAGCTGCAAGTCAATCTCTCCAAAGAAAAGTGCTAATAATAGCAGGTGTGGAAATTGAAAAAGCAGAAGGTTTGGAGGTTACCTCAGATTGGTCCTCCTTGGCCATCATGCAGACTTCATCGTCATCTGAAGAGAATATCAGATCTTCATGTTCGTGGAAATCAACAGCACTGCTTATCAGACAGAAGTCTTCTATAGAAGAGTAGCCAGAGTCCTCAGAAGGTAGATAGGAATCATCAATTCCAGATGTGTCGTGACGGTGCTTTCCTATCTACGGCGTTGCTCTCTTTTTTGTTCCGTTTCTCTTCTCTTTCTCGGGAGTCGGTCGAGGCGTATCGGTGCTATAGTGACTGGTTTCTCCGATTGAAGCATGATCCTCGATCTCTGGAACTTCCTCTCGCCGGTGAGTCAACCGTCAGTAGGATCTGTCGGGTGACTTTCCTTTCTAATAATGTCCCAGCTCCTTCGCCGGATCTGTTATCTCTTCTCTCATCTGTCAGATCATCTCTTTTCTTTCCTTCTCTGTGATCTCTTCGATCATAAGATCTGGTTCTTTCTCGTGATCTGTCAGTTGGCCTCCTGTTTCTTTGATAGTCACTGTAGAATCTCCGATACTTACCAAGCTGAGTATTTGTTCTTTCAAGTTTCTGGTAAGCGGAAGCGATCTGCTACCTTGACTCATTATGTTTCCAACGAGTTCGATGGCCTTCGATCTGCTTTCTTTGGTTGCTTTAAATATGGCGATTTAGACGCGTTGAGGCTTCAGCAGGCATCTCGTCTTCATCTGCTTGTCCTCTTTCAATTAAGTCGAACTCGTGAGCTTTAAGGCTTAGGAACAAGCTACTCGGCTTCATCTTTGAAATGTCTTGGCAATCCTTGATTACCGTGACTTTCATGTCCCATTTCTTGGTGAGAGATCTTAAGATCTTGTAGTTGATATCTTTGTCTGACATCTCTCTACCAAGTTCTCGTAGCTTATTGACCGACATGGTGATCCTCCCATCGAGCTCGTTGATGGTCTCGTTGGGCAACATCTTTAATTTTTCAAACTTCACCAGTTCAGCTTGTAGGCGGCTGTCTTTGATCTGATCATTTCTTTCGCATATCTCAGCAAGAGTATCCCACATTGCTTTTGCGGTTTTGAGATACTTTATCTTATCTTTGGTGACTTTATCCATCGTCTTCATGATTATATGTCTGGCGATTGTATCTAGAGTATACAACTTTCTTTCCTCTGCATCCATCAAGGCTGGGCTTTTTCGCACAAGACCTCCCGTGGTAAAATCTGGATCTCCTCCGACTGCTGGGTTGTCGTGGTATATGATGATGGGTCCTCGTTCAATGACTTCCATCATTCTGCCGCTTATCGATCCTAGATGGTTGCATATATATATATAGCCCAATCTGCATACTCATCAATTGAAAACTTAGGCAAATCATGATACATACCAGAGGTATTATCCATGTTGAGTGATTTTCGAAAATGAATGAGTTTTAAAACGGTTTTTCAAGATCTGTTCAAATGACCACAAAGATTCTTCCTCAAGAATCGATGATACTCAAAGCCAGTGGTCTGTAGAACCACTGCTCTGATACCACTTGTAGGTCCCGAACAGGTTTTGTGAGGGTGGAAGTCTAGAGGGGAGGGGTGAAAGACTTCTAAAACTTTTCGTGCGGATCAGGTGTGAACTGCAGATTACCCGATCAGAGTGCAAGTGTATCAGTTTAGACTGATGTTCAATCTTACTGAGTGCCTGAGGGCAGATCAATCTGATATCTGTCTGTTTAACTGAATGGTGCGAAAGCTTGTTTTTACCCGTGTGAAAAACCAGTTTTATCAATCTGATTCTGAAGTCAGTTTTCAACCAGTTGACTAAGGTGTCAATCTGATCAGATCAGTTGCTTGGTGCAGACTGAGCTTAACTTAGAATATGTATGCTGTTTAAAACTCAGTTGTGTGACTTGTGTAAAGCAATAAGAAAGCAAGTAAATGCACACAAGACTTTTTATAGTGGTTCAGATGAAACCCGTCCTACGTCCACTCTTCCCTTAACATAGGGGAACCTTAACCTACTTTAACCTGCGGGACTTATATCCTTTTCAGGATGGCCGAGATGTTTACCGAGTTCTCACTCTTACAAACTTAACCTGTGGGACTTATATCCTTTTCAGGATGGCCGAGATGTTTACCGAGTTCCCACTCAAGCTTAACCTACGAGACTTATATCCTTTTCAAGATGGCAGAGATGTTTATCGAGTTCCCACTCTACAAACGTAACCAGCGGGACTTATATCCTTAAAAAGGATAGCCGAGATGTTTAATGAGTTCTCACTCTACAGACTTAACCTAACTTGCGTTTGGGTAAAGAATGTTTGAGGGTTCCAACTGGAAATCTATCCTGGTGCTTTAGATAGCCAAAATGCTAGTGGATAGGATTTCTTGCTAAGAATTTATGGGATGAACACTATAAGAATAATCTTCAAATGTAGTGTTCTTCGAGTGGAGATTTTGCTGTAGCTTTAGCTTCTTTTGCGATGTCTCCGTGTTTGTTCTTGCGTTCTCACTTGTTGGTCCTTTTCTTCAAAATGAAGATCGATCCCATTTTATAGACCTCAAAATCAAAGGGCCGTTGGAGAGCAATTTGAATTTCGGGCTATATTACGTAGGCTGTAGGATATGATTGCGACGTGCTCCGATTATCGTATTGGCCATAGGCATGATTAGCGTCGTTTTTGTCTGCAGCGTCGTATCCCGTATTATCACCTCTTTTTGTGCACGTGTCACTTTCTCCTTGGCTTCGCAAATTTGTCCGTTAGACGATTCATATTCCTTTTGTTGAAGATTCGTCTTGTCTGGAGTATCTTTTTTATTGTCACCAGGTGTGAGCTGACTTGATCAAGTAACTGATCAGTCTACCTTGTTGAGTCTTCAGTTGCACATTGTCTTAGCTTCAATATGCTAACTCTGCTGAATGTAGGTCTTCAGGTCTTTTGATCTTCAGGTGTCTCTGAGCCTCAGTGTATTCAGTCGTACTGAGTCTTCAGGTTTGTTACTGAGTCTTCAGGTTTATCTGATTCTTCAGGTTCATCTGAGTCTTCAGTGTTTATCTAAGTCTTCAGGTTCATCTGAGTCTTCAGGTTCATCTGAGTCTTCAGTGTCTTCTTGTCATCACCTGATCTTCTGACTTCTTGTCTTCTGATTTGCGCTTAGTCTTCTGATCATCTGACCTTATCTGGGTCACCTGATACTTCGACCTGACCTATACATATTGAGTTCCCCCTCAATATGTGACCTATCTTTTACATCAACTATCTATACATTTCAGCTGGTCATCTTATTCTGATTCTAAGTCATCAGTCAGCTAACAGGTCTGACTGGTCCTATTACAATCTGTTTTGGAACTTCCATCAAAACTAAATTACATATTTCCCAACAATAATAAACTTTTCAAGCTTGTGGGGGGCACTTTTCGTCAAGAAAAACTGCTGCTAAAATTTTGCAGTGTGGATTTTATTGTCAACACTTTTCAAAGACACACATGAATTTTGCAAATCTTGTGATAGATGTTAGAGACTAGGGGGTGTAACTCGTAGAAACATGATGCCATTAAATCATATCCTAATTGTTGAAATATTTGACTGTTGGGGAATTGATTTTATGGGTCCTTTTAATCCACCTTCTTTTGGTTATCAATATATTTTGGTTGGAGTTGACTATGTTTCAAAATGGATTGAGGCAATCCCTTGTAAAAATAACGATCATAAAATTGTTTTAAAATTTTTAAAGAAAAATATTTTTTCAAGATTTGGAATGCCTCGTGCAATTATAAGTGATGGAGGTTCACACTTTTGTAATAAACCTTTCGAAAACCTAATGAAAAAATATGGAATTCATCACAAAATTAATACCCCCGTATCACCCAAACACTAGTGGACAAGCTGAACTTGCTAATAGGGAGATAAAATATATCTTGGAAAAAATAGTTAACCCAAATCGAAAAGATTGGTCACTCAGGTTAATAGATGCATTATGGGCTTATCGCACAGCATTCAAAACAATCCTTGGTATGTCTCCTTACCGACTTGTCTATGGAAAACCATGTCACTTATCTGTTGAAGTAGAACATAGAGCTTTTTGTTCTATCAAAACATTCAATTTTAATTTAGAAAAAGCTAGTTCTTTAAGAAAACTTCAGTTAAATGAATTGGAAGAAATCAGGAATGAAGCATATGAAAACTCTAGAATTTACAAAGAGAAATGAAAGTATTTCATGACAAACACATTGTCAGAAAAACTTTTGAAACTGGGCAAAAGGTTCTTCTGTACAATTCTATACTACATTTGTTTCCTGGAAAACTACGTTCAAAATGGTCAGGTCCTTTTGTTGTTAGAACTGTCTTTTCGAATGGAGCAGTTGAAATTGAAAATCCTAAAACGGGTGATATCTTTAAAGTCAATGGACAACTTTTAAAAGCATATCTTGGAAGTTTTACAAAAGAGATCGAGTCATCACCGTTAACTAACCCTGTATATGTTTAATTTTATTATTTTTCCTGGTATAAATGGCGGATTCGGTACTCCGGACTTTCAAGTCGGCATTTCAGTTGCCCACAAAAACTGAGTTGTACATAAATTTTAAAAAAAAAGTTAAAAAGCTTTTCCACCTCATTTGTAACGGTCATAAACGACCATATTTTACTCTATAAATACCTCATTTTATACATATCTCTAAACATCCTTCTTTGAATTATCATCAACTCAATCGAAATGAGTGGGCTCTTTCTTTCCATCACCACTCTTGTTTGCATTGTCATGTTCATTATTAACTACAATGTGGAAGAAGAATTGGGTGCATTTTCTGTATTCATCATGGCACTCGTTCCACTATTTTTACTTTTAGCTTGGGGAGTGGCTTTTTTGTGATTGATATGTAATGTATTAAAAATTTGAATAAATCTTAGCTCTCATTTTTGCATAGAACTTTCCATTTGATAGTATTATTGGCACACACTTACAAGTCATAACAGGAAGACCAACCACTAAAGAAGGCGGTTCATGCTAATTATTAGAATTCTCAAAAACACGAGAAGCCCGAGCAAAAGAATGAGCAATAAAATTAACATCACGGCTGACAACAAGGCTATTGCTTCTTTGAGTAAACGTTTTCCTTATTTCGTGAAAAATGATTTGATTAAAATATACCATGCTCGATTTGAGAGATTAAGGTTACTAATGATTAATGAACTCCCAGTTGATTTACGTTGGTTGATCGAAGTAAAAGTTAGGATTGGGGGTGAATTTCCTGATTCAATTGTCCCACGATTGGCTGGTTTGGGTAGAAGTTCTTATTCTAAAAAACGAAGAGCTAAAAGAATGGATATTTGCAATAAATGTGCTAGATGGACGTGTGACACTCGTTGTAGAAATATAGGATATGCATCCACAAATCGATATGATAAGATAGATTTCATTAAGAATGGGCTGAGTAAGGAGTCTTTGGATGATATACGATTGACTCTTGAGATGCATTCTTGTGGATTAGTGCGACTAACGATTATCAATTTATGGAATGAATTCAAAAAATATTGTACACGTAGTCTCGGGAATCTGACGTTAAAAGACCCTGTTTGCTAATTTTTAAGAAAATTGGATGGGAAGCATATCCCCGACTCATAGAAGGCGTTTAAGCCATTTCTGGACGTAAAACCAGAGGAAGATGTGAGCCACAATCACAACTACTGTCCCCAAGTGGGACCTCTACTTCTGAAACTTAGTTTGACTTTTATTTCTTAAATAGTGCATTTAGAGTCGTATCATGTACGTTTTTCCTTTTTCTTATATAATATGTCATTTAGTTTTTCACAACTCATATCATTTTTTATAAAAGTCTGAATATGGCAACATCATCTTCTCGAAAAATAGCTTCCATATATGTATTAGGTGGGTCTAAGCTTGGTCATACTAATGAATTTTCTCTTGTAGCAAATAAACTTGGTAGTGTACTAGCACGAAGAAAAATCAACCTAGTATACGGAGGTTTTACACTTGGTTTGACAGGTAATGTTGCTTTCATGGCATCCCTTGGAGGGTCTAAAATTCTAGGAATTGTTCTCAGTGCTATTAAGAGATTTATTGGTAATACAATGGGCCAGGAAATAGAAGTTTCATCCATACTTGAAAGGTTGCCAAAAATATTGGAACATTCTGATGCATTCATAGCTCTTCCAGGTGGACTTAGTACATTGGAAGATATTTTTCATATTGTTTCTTGGTTATCATTAGCTATTCATTCAAAGCCTATTGGAATTTTGAACATTAATGTTTTTTACGACGGGTTACTAACTTTTTTAGATCATGCAGTACAACAAGGTTTCATGGCAGAGCCAATACGTCAACTCCTCATAATAGATTCTGATACAGAACAATTAATTGAGAAACTCCAGGCCTTTGAGTTTAAATATAGCACAATTGCTTCTCAGCTAGATTGGTTTGGCGACCGTGGTAAAAAGAGAATGGTTGATTTAGATTTACAGCTCTCACTTTAAAAAAAATATATATTATTTTTATCTTTCTTTGTGTGTATGTTTCAGGTTTGCTTCATTCAACTTCTCTATTTTTTTCTTTGGAACCAGGTAATATCTTCTAATTATTGAAACACCAATTTTTAACCATTGAGGACAATGTTTCGGTTAGATGGGGGGGAGAGGATTAGTGAATATCCATTTTTTGTAATTTTAAAAAATAGATGGCAGAGTAAGGGATAAAACAACCCTTGAGACGCATCAAAACCACACACAAACTTAGAGGACTTTCATTTACCTTTTATTTATTTTTATTTTAAAAAAATAGAAAAAAAAAAAAGATGGCAGAGTAAGGGGTTTACCCTTGAGACGCATCAAAGACGCAAACTAATTAGGCTTACTTGAACTCCTTAACTTCAATATGTGTAATTGAACAAACTTGACACATTTCCTTTCTATTTAAATCAAGTACTATCTAATAGTTGTTTATAAGTCATCCTCATCTCACACACACACAGTGACAAAAGATTATGGGTTGTAAATTGAAAATTTCTATCAACTTCTCCGTTTTGCAAATGGTTGCAATTATTTGCTTGGGTAAAATAAAAAAAACAAAAAAACAAAACAAAACAAAAAACAAAAAAATAGAAAGAAGAAGAAGTCCAGTTCAAGAAAAATGATGTGGAAATGTGAATGATGAAATTGAAAAACTCAAAGATGTGAATAAACGCAATTGTTTTCACATAGGTAATTTATTGTTACACATCACCTTGAGTTTAAGACCAGAGCCAAATATTTTCCTACCTTCACCCTAAGCCTCATTACAACCCAATAAAGACCTTCTGACTTATGTTGCATGCATTGTTGATTGATTAATAGATGTATAACCAAGCTTATGACAAAAATATTCATGATTCAGAGTCTGAGCGTAAACACTAGCCACTTTGAGAGATGTGAGAAGTGAGAGATCTACTAGCAAAAGTTGTTTGCTCTAATGAATATCTTGTTAATATAATATATATATATATATATATATATATATATATATATATATATATATATAATAACCCAACAAGGAAGTTGTTAACTTTAGTAAAACATTGAGATGGTAGAGTTATGAGGTGAGCTCCATATCTTTCAGTCACATAACTTGAGCACAATTGAGGATGACTATTAAACTATCTATTTTTATAGTATTCAATTTCGAATAGTTTTGAAATGCGATAGTTTGTTAATTTGGATGTATTAGAAGAAGGAATTGGTAATAAAGAATATTAGAATTTTTGTAGCGCTTTTATCACTAGGGACTAGTAATAAGCTAGTTGGGGGGTATGAAAATATGTTGGGATATTTAGTTTTGATGAATTATGCCAAAACATTATCAACTTGTGTTATTGAAGCTAATTTACAGATAACAAGTTAAGGGGGAGCGAGAGAACAAATTGAGGGGGAACTCACGAAATCAGAAGAAGATGATCGAGATCAGACGAGGCTGCAGACAAGACTGATTGAGATCAGATGAGTTAGATGAGTTCCGGAGTTAACTGAAGAGCTGTGCAAATCAAATGTGAAGAAAAGCTAAAACCAGCAAATCAGAAGAGAAAGTTGCAGATCAGAAGATGAGCAGATGAGACTGATCAAGATCAGACGTGATCGAGATCAGATATGAAGAGGAGCAGATGAGACTGATCGAGATCAGACGTGATCGAGATCAGATATGATAAACTGATATGCTAACCTGATGTACTGACCTGATGCTATCCTGATATGTTGATCTGAAGAAGTGTTGATCTGATCAGTCGAGTTGATCAGATCAAGCAAGAAGAAATCAGATAGCCTGAGTCAAGTGACCTGAGGGTCAGTAAGTGAAAGTGACCTGAGGGTCAGGATGTCTAAATTCAGAAGAGCTGTCAGTAAGCCTGAGTGTCAGTATGTCTGATCAGACAAGGTCCGCTGAAGAGAAGACTCAGATAACCTGAAGACTCAGATAACTTGAAGGCTCAGATAACCTGATGGCTCAGATAACCTGAAGGCTCAGATAACCTAAAGGCTCAGATAACCTGAAGACTCAGATAACCTGAAGGCTCAGATAGAACTGAAGATCCTGAGACTCAGAAGAAACTGAAGAATATAGCCGTTAGATTCAGCTGACGTGGACCAATGAGAGGAAGACAACAAGCCTGAAAAAGCTGCAAAAAGCTACAGAATTGTATGGATTTGAATGTGACTCCATCCAACGGTAACATTCAAATCCACACTATAAATACAAGTTCTTCCATCAAAATTAAGAGTGAGAAATGCGTGATCCATCAAGCTAAAAAGTCAAATCATCTAGCATTTCCACCATAGAACACAGAGCAAGAAATACACGCATATATTCAAGAGTGTTCTATCCTAGATCTAAGCACAAATGTAATATCCTAAGCTTAGAGAGATTTTCCCATCCTTAGCATTGAGGCTAAACAAATGTAAGGGAAAATCTCAACCTAGTTGGAAACCAAACAAACCTTACCCAAATCAGTTTGATAGGATAAGTTTGTAGGTGAGTGTGAACTCGGTAAACATCTAGCAATCCCGAAAGGGAGGGTAGGCAATCCCGTGAGGGTGATAAGTCCCGTTTGAGTGTGAACTCGGTAAACATTTGTTGGGTGTTGGACTAACACGTTCAACTAAGTCCAGTTGGTTAAGTCGGTTTAGTTGGTGCCCCTGATGATAGGGAAGAGTGGATGTAGGAGTTGGACTCCGAACCACTATAAATACGTGTGTTCTTTACTGCTTTATGTTCATATTTGCCATATGCATTCGATTATAAGCAAAACACAACACATGACCTTAAAAGCAAAAAAAATTGGTATCACCATTCCCTCAACCCTGTTTTTATATGCATTACACGATTTTTCTGCGCACATGGGTTTTCTTAACTGGGGTCCAACAAAATATGTATTTATTATATCTGTTTCATATGTTATTTTGGTATATTATTTATAGCATTTTCATATACAATTTCATAAGTATAATGTAACATAGCTAGTAGATGTATTGTTTGATTGTTGAGGTCATAACTTGAGTTATACTTATCCAAATTATAGGATATTGATGTTGTTGGACACCTAAGACAATGTACTAAAGCTATAAGTTTTCATATTGGTCCAATCTTGCAAGTTTGGGGTCCAATTATACTCAAAACGTCGAGACTACATTGCTGTCCAGATTTTGAATGAGTTTTGATCCAAAACACATTTTTGTATTTGGACAATATTTTGAGCTATACTAATCCAATTAACCCAATTCTAGTTGCATTGGATCACTAATCCATTGAGATACAAGTTGTATTCAGGTTTAAAAGGTCAAAAGTATCGGCATCAAGGGTGAAAAGCAGAATCAATGTAAATGTTAAATTTTTCAATCTTTGTAGGCTTTAAATCTGAAGACAAATTTGAGCTACCTCACCATTTCGGTCATAAATCTCAAACTACAAATCCAATTTTTGACATTTTAATGTCCTTATGAAATCTTATTCAAAGGCCTACAGTTCTTATTCAGGAATAAAATCAAGATAAATAGAAAGTCTCAAAAAAAATTAATCTTTGTAACATAATTCATTAAAAAACTCCAAAATTACAAATTTGAAGCCTATATAAAGGGAACTCTTTGTTAACCCTTACTAAAGCTTCATCCAAATTCATCCAAGATATTATAATACATCTATCATTAGTCTATTATTTCTCTTAAGAAAAATAGAGTTGTGTTTGTATTAGTATGAATTGCTATGAATCTTGGATGCCTAGGGATGAAGGGTTTACAAAATACTTATTTATATAGGCCTTATCAATGTACATTCTTCAAAAGTATAAAGTTTTTAGTTATTTAATGATTGATTTTTTTCACCCTTTTACGTTGAAATCTTGATTTTATTCCTGAATAAGAACTATAGGCCTTTGAATAAGATTTCCAAGGACACCAAAATGTCAGCAATTGGATTTGTATTTTGAGATTTATGACCGAAATGGTGAGATAGCTCAAACTGTCATTAAGACTTAACAAAAAAGATTAATTCTCTAAATTTAACATTTACATTGATTCTGCTTTTCACCCCTTTGATGCCGATATTTTTGACCTTTAAACCTGAAGACAACTTGTATCTCAATGGATTAGTGATCCAATGCAACTAGAATTGGGTTAATTGTATTAGTATAACTCAAGATATTGTCCAAATACAAAAATGTATTTTGGATCAAAACTCATTCAAAATCTGGACAGCAATGTAGTCTCGACTTTTTGAGTATAATTGGACCCCAAACTTGCAAGATTGGACCAATATAAAAACTTATAGCTTTAGTACATTGTCTTAGGTGTCCAACAACATCAATATCCTATAATTTGGATAAGTATAACTCAAGTTATGTCTAATTGCTATATTACATTATACTTATGAAATTGTATATGAAAATGCTACAAATAATATACCAAAATAACATAAGAAACAGATATAATAAATACATATTTAAACACTAATCACAAACATATTTGTTCTTTAATTTGTTTTTATTT
The DNA here is from genome assembly GCA_037126765.1 of Stenogyne calaminthoides. NCBI lineage: Eukaryota > Viridiplantae > Streptophyta > Magnoliopsida > Lamiales > Lamiaceae > Stenogyne > Stenogyne calaminthoides. The sequence goes on from JBBCBC010000032.1 coordinate 20,675,533, forward strand.
TTCTATTTCTAATAGGGGATAGTGAAATTGGTTGGATCCACAGTAAAAGTGTTCAAACGGCCATGTGATTAGAAGCAGCCTTGTCATATTAAATTTATACTATAAATTTTAAAAGATATAGTTAAATCTAAAAATATATGAAAAAATATATATGATAGATAAAAGGAAAATAATAAGAATACTTATGTAGCATTGCCACGTACACTACCATATAGGCGATGGGCTCCATATTATTCCCAATAATTGGAATAGGGGAGTATATAATTCAAATTGTTTGCCTCTATAATTTATCAAAGAATTGTGATGCGCATCGATAGTTTGAAATTATCGATTTTTCGAAATCACTACATTGTGTTTTATACTAATAATTTTGAGAGTTAAGCACGTATTCATCTAGCCCAATATTTTATTATTGTTTTTATTAATAAAATGACAAAATATTATATGAGATAGTATCTAATATGAGAGGGGTCTCATTTGTTTGATTATTATGATTTCTTGGTTTATAGGGTTTGTATCGCGATGGACCAAATTAAAAAAACATATATGACCCAAAATACTAAAGAGTTTCAATCGAATCTTATTTTAAAGGTACAATTTGACTTAGATTTTTGAACATAATCCATGTTGATAAACTTTGAACATCTCGGTAAACTAATAACTTTAACATCAAATTTCAATACTGAAATCTACTGTTAATCGTGAAGCATTGAATATTCAATATTAGGTAAATATTTCACTGTTTTAGCAAAAAAGAAAAAGAAAGACATAATAATTAATATTTACCATCAAGTTCTCCTTCCAAAAAGTTGCCTTCTTAAGAAAACGAATAAATGCTAATCAACTGATTCTCCATCAAACAAGATCATGAGTGTAATATCCGCAGTTTTAGTACTATTATTTGGCTAATATATTTAATGCATTACGTGCATTTTATATTATTTACGTATTAATATTATTTATATGTTATTAACAATTTTACATTATTTATCTTGCATTTAAACTGTTTTAAAGGTTGAATTATTTATTATACTTATACGTGGTAAGTGGTGAGAAAACTCTTATTTAATTTGTTTAACTTAATAGAGTTTAAGTGAATTATATAAATAGTTTAGGGACTAAAATATAAGTACTAGTTAAATAAGAGATCAAATAATTAAATAGTAATAAATAAGTGTATTAGTAAATATAAGATTGATTACATATAAATAAATAAATGATATTAAAAAGTGGTAATCAGTACGCACATTAGATTTTTGGAAAAAGACTATATGAACGATAAAAAGCCCAGAAGTGAGATTATCTTAGATGAGCTAAGAGGGCTTACCTCAATGCCAACTGTACAAGTTGACATACCAAACGACACACTTACACAACCGAAACCTCGTCGTAGTGGAAGGGTTGTCAGACAGCTCGAGAGATTCATGGGGATAGGAGAGTCATCAGACTTGGTCCCCGGTGAAGATGAATTGGACCCGTGGACTTACAATGAGGCAATCCAAGACAAGGATGCAAATTCTTGGCAAATGGCAATGGAAGCCGAGATGGGTTCTATGGATCACAATAAGGTGTGGGAGCTAGTCGAACCACTTAATGAGGTCAAACTCATTGGATGCAAGTGGGTATACTGTTGGGGTTATACTGGAAAGTATGTTTTTTACTTTGTATAACCAAACTCAATTTCTTATTTAATTACTGGAATAAATTATTTATCACTGTTGCATTAAATATGATTGAATGTTATATATTTACTGCATACTTGTTCAATAAATAGTACGTGTTACATTGTAGTTAATTTGGTGATACCAGATCACGGAATATCAAACTAACCGTTCCTCGTAACTAAGTACAAATTCACAACCTAGATGGAAATGAACAATCCATCGTGAAAGGTTGAAGTGTAAGACTCAGATTGACTTGTCTTGACCAAGAGATTACACTAGTGCATTATGATGCGCTGAATAGGACCTACAGGAGGATAAATTCTTCAATACTGAATATAGAAGAATTAGACATCAGTGGTTCATTATTTCTTAATCTCCGTTCCTTAAATAGGATCGTGTGAAATTAATAACTGTTGTTTTGACTTATGATGGGAAGAGAATCAACGTGATTCAATACCTTATATATTGGGCAATATTATTAGTTACATGATGATTGCTAAGATTTAATATGGAGAATCGTGTGCAAGCATGTCTTGCTTGTTTTCTCCCCTTGGTGGGCTCAAAAGCTTTATCATATCAAATCTTGCAAGTGGAAATTTATTTCCGGTATGGATAATAATGTTGAGCTGTCTTTACTCCAAGGATAAAGATATTAATTAATATAAAGCTTTTTCAGTGACTTAATTAATTAGTGGACTAAATAATCTTAAACACGGGAAATAATAACCGGGAGCCATATTATTGTAGTATCGTAATATGGATTAAGATAGATAGTTCAATATTAATTTTATAGTGTAATAAATTAATATTAATGGGCTTGAATAATATTTTGGCTTAATATTAAAGTTTCATAGCCCATTGGAGGTCCAATCTTAATTCTCCTAAAGGTCCCTCAAATAGCCCAATATAAAGTTAAATTAATGAAAATGAGAAGAAAATATTATTGCCCTATTTTTCCTTGATATTTTCGAAAATTATGAGTAGGAGAGAGAAAATATTTTCTTGAAAAGATTTTATAGAATAAGTATTCTTGAGATACATGTTTATCCCATAAATTCAAGAAAGGTAAAAGATCTTATTCCTTCCTATTTATGTGATTTTTTTTCGAAAAAGATAAAGACAAGAAGGAGGAGAAGATTTTGTTGGGAGATATTTTGGGAAATAGAATATATTGGACATATCTTGAGGAAGGAGCAAGGAAATTTTTGTTGGGGAATAAGTTGCACAGATCTATTCGGGGTGAATATTTAAATATAAATTTAATTCTTTAATTATTACTAGCATGAATTAATCCTATATTAATTCAAATAATAATCCAACAACATATCATGCATATAAAAATTCACGTAAAACCTACGCATGCGGAATTCTACGAGTTAACGTGAACGTACCTCTTGGGATGGCAACGATGTGGTTGATTAGACTAACCGAAAGGACTTCCCAAGTATTCCCTTAGCCCTCGTTCGACTATCCGGTGGAAGGATTCTTGTGAACGATTTAACAAAAGGAAAATAAATTATGTTGCACCACCTTTGTGGATTTACTAATTTTTCCAGCACATTGAATTGTACTTGGGAATGAAATAATCATCCCCTATTTATAGAGGCCAAGGTGGTCGAATTTTTAGTGATAAAACAATGTGGAAAAATCTTTTCTTGATCTCCAAGAAATCTTGAATATATCTCTTATATTCTTTTTCCCATAATTATAATATTCCACAAAAATCCCACCTTATCTATATGCTATGGAATTCGAAAATATTGGGGTCCAAGATTCCAAGATTTGGATCTTCTTGAATTTATGAGATATTCTTGTATTTCAAGAAATACATATCTTCCATAATATCTTTTCAAGAAAATCAAGAAAATCTTTCTTGCCCACTATATTTTCAAGAATTTCGAAAATTTCATTATAGATAACCAAGTGGGAGATTTCTTGAATTTAATGAGATAATCTTGTATTCCAAGAATACATATCTTCATTCCATAACAAAATTCAAAGAAAATCTTTCTCCCAACATATCTATAATTTTCGAAAACTTTAGTAGGAAAAATAAGCAACAATATTTATTTTATTTTAATCACTTTTTCAGTTAATGGACTATATGTTGGGCTACTTAGGGGGCCTTTAGGAGAATTAAGATTGGACCTTCTAATGGACCTTGAATATCTAATATTGAGCCACAATATAATTCAAGCCCATAAATATTAATTAATCCCACTACATAATTAATATTGCACTATCCATCTTAACCCATATTACAGTCAATATGGCTCCCGGTCATTATTTCCCATGTTTAAGATTATCTAGCTCATTAATTAATTCAAGCCACTGAAATAGCTTTCTATTAATTAATATCTTATATCCTTGGTCAAGGAACAGTTCAACATTATTATCCATACCGGAAACTAATTCCACTTGCAAGATTTGGTATGATAAAGCTTATGAACCTCCCAAGGGGGCAAATCGAACAAGCGTACTTGCACACGATTCTTCGTATTAAATCTTAGCAATCACATGTGACTAATAATATTGCCCAAGATAAAAAGTATTGAATCTCACTGATTCGCTACCCATGATAAGTCAAAGCAATAGTTACCAATCCCACGTGATCCTATTTAAGGAACGAAGATTAAGAAATAACGAACCACTGAGGTCTAATTCTTCCTTGTTCAGTTCTGAAGAATTTATCCTCTTGTAGGTCCTATTCAGTGCATCAGTCATGCACTAGTGTAATCTCTTGGTCAAGACAAACCAATCTGAGCCTTACACTTCAACCTTTCGCGATGGGTTGTTCATTTCCATCTAGGTCGTGAATGGCGTACTTTTAGTTACAAGGGACTGTTAATTTAAATCTTCTGTGATCTGGTATCACTAAATTAACTACAATGTAACACGTACGACTTATTGAATAGTTATGCAGTAAATATATGTAGCATTCGATAATATTTAAAGCATCAGTGATAAATAATTTTATTTCAGTAAATAAGTCTGAAAATTCAGTTTCGATTATACAAAGTAAAAAGCATACTTTCTAGTATAATCCCAAAAATTTTCCAATAGCCCAACATGGCCAAATTTTCGTCCACCCCCCTTGTTATAAATAGGGGATGAATTCTTCATCCCCAAGATAATTTCATGTGTTGGAAAAGTTAGAAATCCACAAAGGTGGTGCAATAATTTTTTATTTTTCTCCTTTATTAAAATCGTTGGTGAGAATCCTTCCACCGGATTACATTCGTGGACGTGAGATATATTTGAGAAGATACTTTGGGTTGATCCATCATCTCAACAGTTGTCACTCCAAGAGGTATGTAATATTGTAACTTCCTAGATTCCGCATGCTTAGGATTTACGTGGATTACATGTACGCATGTTGTTGCTTGTTTAATTATTATGTTGAATTGATTTAGGATTAATTCATGTTAGCAATTAATTGAATAATTTAAATATGTGTTTAAATACATCTCGAATAGATCCGGGCACCCCGTATTTCCCAACAACTGGTATCAGAGCCTCAGCTTCGAGCTATATATTTAAATTTGTTGGCCATTAAATTTTATTGAAAATTGGATAGTAGAATTGTTAGATCTGTTTTGCAGGTATCCAATTATCATGGTATTTAATGTGTTTATTTATTTCATGCGTATGATTGGTTTTAATTCGACTCGTTCGGATTTGTTTTTCTCGTGAGAAAATCCATGAGTAGATTAGACTATTTGATTTGTTCAATGTAATAGACTAGTCTAGATTTTAGGTTTATTTATTTTGTAAAATAAATTATAACCTGATCGAAGACGAAGATGGAGGCGAGGAGTTAAAACGGACCCAGAACCATATTAACCAGAGTCATATTAACGGTAATATGGGTTAAGATGGATAGTGCAATATTAATTAAGTTAGATTAATTAATATTTATGGGCTTGAATAATATTGTGGCTCAATATTGATAATTCAAAGTCCATTGGAAGATCCAATCTTAATTCTCCTAAAGGCCCCTCAAGTAGCCCAAAGATAAAGTCCAATAACTGAAAAATGTGTTTAAAATAAAATAAATTATTGCTGCTTATTTTTTCCTATAATTTTCAAAATTAATAAATAAAAGAGGGAGAAAGATTTTCTTAAAATTTTGTTATGGAATGAGGATAAGTATTTTGGGAATACAAGATTATCTCATTAAATTCAAGAAATCTTCCACTTGGTTATTTATTGGTGTTTTTCGAAAATTTTGAATAAATAAGGAAGAAAAGATTTTCTTGATTTTCTTGAAAAGATATTATGGAAGATATGTATTCTTGGAATACAAGAATATCTCATAAATTCAAGAAGATCCAAATCTTGGATTCCTTGGTCCTTATTTTTTCAAAAATTCCATAATAAGAGGAGGTGAGATTTTTGTGGAATATTTTAATTATGGAGAAAAGAATATATGAGATGTATTCAAGATTTCTTGGAGATCAAGAAAAAGATTTTCCCATCTTATTCCTCACCAAAATTTCGACCACCACCCTATGTTATAAATAGGGGATGAAATTTTCATCTCCAATGCAATTCCATGCGTTGGAAAAATTAGAAATCCACAAAAGTGGTGCAACATAATTTTATTTTTCCTTTTGTTAATTGTTCGCGAGCATCCTTCCACCGGATTGTTGAACAACGACGTGGTAATACTTTGAGAATGCTCTTTGGGTTTGTTCATGTGAACGGGGTATCCATCTTCTCAACGGTTGTCTCTTCAAGAGGTTAGTTAACTTAAACTCCTAGCACTTCCGCATGCGTAGGATTTATGTGGCTTGTTTATATGCATGATTTGTTGTTAAATTATTATTTGAATTAATATATGATTAATTAATGCTAGTAATAATTGTAAGAATTTAATATGTATTTAAATATTCACCCCGAATTGATCCGGGCAATTAATTCCCCAACAGGCTGCCCATCGTAGGCCACCGTCTTTTGATCACACGGAAGGGGTGACCTGGGAGCGATGATAACCAGAAAAAGCCTGGCGGCTGCCCAGCGTAGGCCGCAGTCTCATATGATTATGTGGGTGCTTCCATGGGGGGACCTCTTGAGCGGACAAAGTATCAAGTTTGGTGATGGATCTCGCTAGGCCGCTGGAGGGTAGATCCCTGGATTGCACCATTATGGGTCGGCGTGGTGGGATGACTTCCTGGTGGACATATGGGGCGCGATGGGGGGGACTCTCGATGGCCATAGAAGGATGGGCCTCACGTCGGGATCATACTTATGTGGCCACTTGATTATTGATATATTGATTGAGTTATGACGGTGTATAATAGTGAGTCTGGGGCCCTGCGAGTGTTTTATAAATAAATTGGTGATTTCAAAAGAGAGTGTATGGGGAGGGTTTTCAAAGATTCACAGCATCATGCATAATTTCTACTTACTGAGATTTATGTGTCTCACGTAGTTTATGCATTGTAGGTAGTTCTCATGGGATGTGATGAGCTGGCCTTACTGGACAAGCTGTGGAGCTCCTGCAGGTTTTGGGTGGCTGTACATAGATGACGACATGTTGGGCATATCGTGACTTATTGTGGTTCTGTTGTTATATTTTGTCGCTTATGGATGTGTGTTGTGTAATGGTATAAAGTCTAGGACGTACATGTGGGTTGACTAGTGGTTTGAGTATGAATTGATGGCTTGCTGACACCTCTTATATATATATATATATATAGTGTGTGTAGGTGAACAGGTTATGTTGGTGTGAAACGATGCTGATGTTATGTTGTTCAGGAAAAAAAAAATTATAACAGTGTTACAGGTTGAATTATATATATATATTCATATTAAGTGGGGTTAAATAAGGGTGGTCGTGACAATGAACCCTGTGGCAAAGATCCTCAACAAGAGCGCTAGTCCACATTTTACGATTTAAGTGATGCACAAGGTTAGCAAAGTCCTCAAAGTCATGAAATCAATAGGGATTTGAAAAAGCGCGGCAATCCAGTGACGAAAAGGCTGGACATTCTAAAGAAATGTTAGAACCGTCTTATGAGCCTCAAACCCTTTTTCAGATGTATTCCAGGGTTGCAAATGTTTATATTGTTTCCTCGAGGGCATCATCCCCACAAGAAGCTTGATGCACCTTTCATACTCGCTGTAGATAGTCCTCATCGCCTGAAAATTTAGAGTTTCTTCTTGTCGGACTCGTGTCAGATGACGGTTCACTGTGACCAGCCTATTCGCTCCTCGCTTTGTCGCGATCTCGCTGGCAGAGAAATCGGTGAACAGGAGCACCCTATCGTCGTTCCTATTGGCTCGGTACATTCTCATTAATTTAATATTATTTATGGTGTTGATTTTATTAATATGTTTGTGTAATTGTAGGAGTTCCATATAAAAAAAACAAATGACTTCAAACGATGGCAAGTCACAACTTGATGTTTACATGGAAGAAGAATGTATTAATGGTGAAGTGAACTTGCTTGACTATTGGAAGATGAACAAGCATCGATTTCCTCATCTTGCAATCCTTGTTTGTGACATTTTAAGCATTTCAATCACCACAGTAGCTTCTGAATTTTCATTTAGCATTGGTGGTCGTATCTTGCACAAATATAGAAGTTGCTTACTTGGTGAAAATGCAAGCCCTCATTTGTACTTATAGTTGGTTGCACGGTTTTAAAGAAATTGGACCTTCTGGTATTTATAATTTAATATTCATATTTGCAATTTGAATTTAATTAGTTATTTTTTCGATTTTAATTTTTCTTATTTTATGTTACAGATGTACCTGAGACGGAGGAGATACACTTTTCTACACAGGATTCCAATATTATCGTTGATGAATGATGATGATTGTTGACATTGAGTATTTTGGGACATTAATGTCAAATGTTATTTTGTTTTTATTCTATTTGGACTTTAATGTTTAAACTTTTGAATTATTTTTAATTCCATTAGGACTTATTGACTTATTGTATTGTGAAGACTGTGATGAACTGATGTCATCGTGTCGATGGCGGCCTTTAATTTTATTTGTTAAATTATGTTAGGACTTATTATTGTTTTTATTTTATTTGAAATATTAATATTTGTTGCTAATAATGTAAATTTTGTAAAGTAAATGATGTAATTAAAAAATAATGGATCGGGCTCGTCTGGACACCATTTAGAAGATGGGCTGGCCCGACCCATCCCATGAACATGACTTACCCCGATGGGCCGGCCCAGCGGCCCAAATTGCCAGCTCTAGGCATTGGGCATGAGAAACTATAAGGGTATGTTCGTTTCACGCTTACAGTGGGCGTGGAAAATCCAAACTTTTAAGTCCTAGGATTTCAAAATCTTGATGAATAATTAAGATATATATTTGTTATGAGATTTTATAGGGTGTGATGGTGAAAAAGATGATTGATGTGATATTATTATATTATTTTGAGTGTACTGGGAGAATAAAAAAGTAGATGATGTGAGTTTATTGAGAGAATAAAAAGTAGAGTAGTAGTAGGAGGTTATGAGGTACAGTATGATTAATAGGATTTCAAAATCCTTACTTTAATTCTCAAACCAAATGGAGGTTTGAGATTGTAAAGTCCAAAGTCCGTAGGGATAGTCGCGAAATGAACATTTTCAACATCCTACCCTATAAAATCCCACAACAAATATACATTTTAACTATTAATCAAGATTTTGATATTTTAGGACTTTAAAGTCCGGGACTTCCTACGCCCACTAAAATCCCAAAACAAACATACCCTAGAAGATGCAGATAAATAATGTCTTCCCACATTCAATCTCTCACTTCTTACGTGCCAATAGCCCAAAGAATCGCACCTCACTGAAAAGTTGGTAAAAAAACAAAGAAATTAGTCATTTGAATACTCATGTTCAGCCAGGACGAAGTCACAACATCGACAATACATGACAACAGCCAGCATTCTTTATCAAACAGACGTTCCATAAAAATATGTCAATTATATATGTTGCATGTCACCATCACAATTCACGCATACTTGAGCAACCTAGCCGTGTATATCAATAATATTTCCTCTAATATGTAACATGTGTCAAGTAATTAGAGAGTATACAAGGTTTTCAAGTTCTGATGGGATTCAAATCTTCCACATAATTGGCAAATTCTTGTAAGATTCATCATCATGCAGCAAATCCTTAATGAAAGGATAACACAAGTTCATACATAAACATTGATTCATAGGGATTAATATATCATCTTTATATTCCTCCATCTGAACCATCCGTAATGGCAATTTTAATTTTGTCAATCTGCTTCATGTCTCCATCACAAAATATGCATTCGATCAATTTATATGATCCATGAATGCGAAAAAAATGAATAAAAGATATGCCACTATTTTCTTATTAACATATTTTTCTTTCTCTTTTAATGACAAAGTCTTTTATGCACTAAGTGCACAAGATACATACTACTCCATTTTTTAATTATTTGCAAGTAAATCTATATTTTTTTATGTATTTACTTTACAATTTTATGTGGTGATACGGCAAAGTGTGGTTGCGCTATTTGAAATATTGATATCTCAATTGTCTCGGTTATAGTAAGTAAAAAGCTATCCCAAAAAAGAATTATGAATATTTTTCAATTTTATACGTTATTTTAGGTAATCATGTTTTATAATCAATTAATGTATCCTTTTATTATATTTCAATTAAAATTGATGTCTAACCCAGTGTTTTCATAACCGGGCAGACGATCAAATCGGACTGGGCACCGATTAGCAGTTCAACTAGTTAGAACGGTCGAACCTGCGGTCCAACCGTTAAAATGATCCCTATCTATTTTTTAAAATATTTCATTTATTATATTAAAAATAAAATAAATATACACTTATAAAACTTTAAAATGATAATTTATAAGTTTCATATTGGAAATAAACAGAATAGAATCATAAACAATATCATACAATACAATTTAAAATACTAAAATTTAAAATACAAATTATAGAAATTAGGATTAAGTTTTAAATTTAAAAAATTTAAAAAATAAAAAAAACCGGTTCTATCAGGTTCAACCGGTTTCCCGATTTTGACCGGTTTTTCCGGTTCTGGCTAGTTTTTTCTATTTCAATTGTAAAAACAGTTTTTTAGGGTAATTGAACCATTTCAAGGCCGATTCAACCCGATTCTGAAAATACTGGTATAACCCCAAATAATTGAGCTAAATTGCTTATAAAGAGGGATTCTCACTGTAAGCGAATACATTTAATCACGAATTAAATTGCGACACATGAAAATTACATGTTAAATATCAATTAAATTTATTATTTATTGGAAATATAAAGTTAATTCTTAAAATAAATAAGTAAATAAATAAATAATTGATGGTGTAATTGAGCCTCTAAATTTCGATAAATTAAATTGGGCATCTAAAGTCGATAAATTAAATTGGGCCTCTAAAGTCCGATAAATCAAACTAGACCTCTAAAACTCCGTTTTGGACCTCTAAAAGCTACTCCCTCCGTCCCACACTCGATTGAACATTTCACTTTTTGGCTCATGCTTTGTTGAGCGAGTTGTTTTAGTATATGAAATGATAAAGTGTCTTTTAAGGCATGGTAGGATAGGTGAGGGGTAGCACTATCATACCCCATCTTAAAAATCTCTTTATCATTTCAAATATTAATAAATAATTCACTCGCTAAAACACGAGTCAAATAGTGAATGTTCAAACGAGTGTGGGACAAAGGGAGTATGCTTTAAAAGCGGAAGCGAACGTTGACCCGGTCAGCCTTAGCGCTTTCGGTTGGACCAAGTCCAACCAGACATGATGTTATAATTACATAATATATAATTAATTATATAAATTGTTGACCATCAACTTTAGGTGGAAACTCATACCAAACCCTACTTTTCAGTCAACTGATAGTTTGAAAAGTAAATTAGTAAGCTGAGACGGACTTAACTGGAAGGTTGCTACTAAATAGGACTATAATTCGAAAAACTTATAAATAGTTGAATCTTATTGAATGAGAAAATAATAAATGTCCCTTGACACTATAAACCAATATCATGTTATAGAGAATTACCTTCACTAATTTAGGTAAAGTGGACATAGAAGTTTGACTTTGAACTACTACAAAAATACTTGTGTTTGTTTATTACTTTTCATACTTAGCTGTCACAACCTTTTTCACAAAAAAGAAAAAAACCCTTAACTGTCACAACATTCAATCTTCACAAAGTAAAAATTCAACCGACTAAGTTAGTTATGAGAACTTCTCGGGAGGTCAATCTTCTTGAAACTACATGTCAAAATACACTTAACTTATAATTATTTCACAATGGGCACAAAAAAATGCACATTGTTAGTATTTGTAGCACTAACCATTTTCTTTAATGTTTTTCTAACTTTTTTTTATAATAATTAGCGATACCAACAAACCATTACTTATGAAATTAGTGGAGTAGGCTTGTGTGCTATAAGATAGCAAGTTTTGGGGCTGCTATCGAATGATTCGGTTGGCGGGAACCTACCCCAAAATCAAGTTACTATGGTATTTCCTAGCTACTACAAATATGATGCTAGCTAAAATTGTAACTAATGTAGCTCCAAAAAACTCATTTTAGTCGGACCAGAGACATAATATGTCAGACAATCTCGTTAGAGGGTGAGGACCTTCTATTTGCCCATCACCAAGGAAGTTGAAATTTGAAACTACCAAGTACCAATCTAGTGATCTCGATCTTGCTCTTATTTTCCAGGAAAGCCTCATAATCTTTGAATTGCCAGTGGAATTTTGTTAGACAGAAGATCTCAAGACCAATTAGCCGATTAACTGCATAATCGACTACCTAAAACATTTAAGAGTTTTCACAATTAAGCAAATAATTTACACAATCGGTCCATATAATAGTAGTCCAATAACCATCTTAGATAAGCAACCACTAGAATTAATATCATATTTGAATTAATGTTCACTTTTTAGAAACTTAACTTATTTGAAATTGACTTGTTCAAGTCATTTGACCAATCGAGCACACAAACTTTTTGTAAAATATCTATTCACTTCTACCCAAAGACTTTTTCCTCTCATTTAACTTGTCCAGGACCTATTTAATATATTTCTAAAAAATTAATCTTGCAAAATCAATCAATTTTTTTTAATTTACTTATCCCATATAATTTCAAATTTCAATATTTTTTTCACTATATATTTATGTTTAACGTACTATATATCAATATAATCATTTTTTTCCATTTATAATTTATGCACAAACAAAATTAAATCTTAAATATTAAGTTTAGAGCAATAATTTTATAACCGGTTCGAACGGCCGGTTCCCGGCAAACCGGTCGAAAACCCTCCTGGAAACCATTTTTTTGGTTGAAAACTGGTCAAAACCGAAAAAAGAACCGGTCAAAACCGACAAAAATCGTAAATAACCGGTTTGACCGGTTTTTTTTTTTTTTAAAAAAAAAAAAATTATTACTTCTAAATACAAATTAATTTTTCACTAATCCTTCTTGTAAGTAAGGATCTAGATGCACCTCCACCCCCTTTTATATTAATTCATCTCACATGTTCTCTAACATTATTCGAAGTGGGATTGAGATAAAAAATATGAGATCCATATGAGATGGACCTCAACCTCTTTTATATAATTTTCCTTTACATTTATTTTAATACTTACTCGATGTGGGACAAGTCCACCCCTTTCTCTTTTTATATTAATTCATCTCACTTTTCCTCTAATAATTATTCGATGTGGACCAAAACCTCTTCCCTTTTTTATATTATTTTCTCTCATATTACTCTAATGTTTAATTTACTTGATGTGGGAGAAAAATATTCTAATTTTTCTCTATTTTCAAGTTATTTCTTTCCTCAATAAAACCATCACGTTTATGTTATTTTTATGCCTCAAGTTTGATTAATTAATATTAAATATTAATATTATAAGTTTATTGATTAATTGAACATGTTTAAAAAAATATAAAAAATATTGAAAAAAATAGATAGACATCATTTTAACGGTTGAACAACCAGTGCAACCGATCCGATCGGTTGAACCGCCAATCAATGCTCAGTCCAATTTGATCTCCAGTTTGGTTACGAAAACACTGGTTTAAAGTGATTATATTATTTTTAAAATGTTTTTTATTATATAAAATTTTATTGAATTTTGATTACTTCATTTATAGAAAGAATGCTTATCTGTAAATTCTAATCGCTGCTGCCTTTCCTGGTCTCACTCTATACAGTTTAGGCCTCCGCCGCCCATCGCCGCCGGTAATGGGTACTCTCCCGAGCCCAAGCCCGAACCCTAACCACAGTCCGAGCCCATACGCATACCCAAATCGCACTACGATACCAATTGCAAACAATACATCGAACCCGAACCCGAACCAGAATCCGAATACAGTACCCGGATTGAAGGCTCCGTCGTTCGAGGAAGTCTCCAAGTTGTTCTCGCTTCCACTCTCCGACGCTGCCGACTCCCTTGGTACTGCAAATTCTCTCTCAGACATATAAACAAACACGTAGTGTGCATTTTTACAGTTGTTATCCTTGTAAATGATTTAACGAGTTGTTTTGAATTATCAATTTTTGTTCTTCTTTTTTGTGATAATGCTAGGAAGAAACATACATATATGATAGCTGTATGATATCCAGTAATACAGAATAGTTTTCCAGATGGAGGTTGTGGCCCATGATATATCCATTGTGCAAGATGATTGAACTTATAGGTGTTGTTTCACAATTCTAGGGTTTCGCTTAATTATGTTGGTAGCAGTATTGGGGCAAGAGGGGCTTTAAAGCATTATCTGGAGAAATTAATTTTCCGTATTTTGCAATAGAGATCCTAATTATCCAAGCAATTGTGTGTTGTCCCTCCCTTTCACCCTTATCAGATGTTTTAAATTTCACAGGCCATAAGTTAAGGTATTTTACATTTGAACTTTACTTTGGTATGCTGCTGATGCTATCATTAGAATCATCTTCTCTTTATCCAGTTTCTGGAACGTTTATGTACTGATGGGATTGTAAAGCTTTTATACTTATCATTCTGCAGGTGTTTGTCCCAGTGTTTTGAAGAAGGTCTGCTATGACAATGGTCTTGTCAGATGGCCATATCGAAAGGTAGTAGTCTTCTGAAGATATTTATAATTCTGTCAAGATTCTTTGTTGTCCCTAATTACTCCACCATTAATATAATTAGATTGAAGAAATGCTATTGCATCAACAACTTTGACTGTGAATCTTGTCATTTCTTATTTACTGTTGATTATACGGTTTGAAACATTCTACTTTCCATATTACTCGAAGATTTTACCATCTGTTTGCACGTTTAGTTACAAGCTGGAAAGAGCATTAAAGAAATTAAGAAGGATGATGCAATAGAACAAGAAAAGCTGCTCGCGCAATTGAAATTTTCTGGACAAGGCAACTCTTTGGCCAGTTCTGCTGTGTCAACATCTATGTAAGTTTCTTTCATTTTCTTTCCTGGACACCTGTAACACCTTGTAAGGTTATTATTATCGTTGTTGTTATGCAATTGTTTTATTATTTAATTTATGTTTATAGTGAGATTAATTCAATACAAAGAAATAAAGAAAAACATTCCACGTAGAGCAAAGGGTTATACCTGGATTCTAATCTGCTCTTCATTATGTAGCTAAAGGTTACAGGGAGTCATCTTTCTCATACTCAGACTGGGTGATTAGACCTTGTATTTTTTAAAAATAGGAGCCATTTTGTTGTCATCTAGGCTGGGAGATTTATTATTCTTATGTTAACTAATCCTTCTGTCCGAGGAATTACTCATGTAACTGATTTTGAGGGGTATGCCTTATACCCATTGAGCTATAAAATCTTTTTTCCGATTGGAAAAAAAAAATCTACTCTAGGGTAGTGCAAATCCTAGGCTAAAGTAGCATTGAAATTTTGTGAACATAATACAGAAGGTATATAAGGAATTTCCCACGAGTCATAGTTTTGCTCTGTTAATTTGCCAAAAGATCAGATACATACTTACGATATAGCGTATATACATCAGATTAACTAATACTCGCAAATAGAACAATCCTAAGAGTTTTATAGCAAACTGACTAGGAAGTTAAAATTTGAGGATGAGTCACGATGTATTCGGATCTGGTATTATTTTGTTGTCTAGTCAATTGAGGATACTTACCATAATTCTGAAATTTTATGAATCCAGTTTACAAGTTGGGGGAAGTTCTTGCTTCTATGTACTATGTAGATTGTGGATTTGCTGCTAACTTCAAGCCCAAATAAGGGCCTTCTGGCTTTCTTAAAAACGCTGCATAGTACATTAAGAACATCTAATTCCTACACCTTTTGTATCTTCTATTTCTTTTTATTTATAAAATTCGCATTTATTGGTGGAACAAAAAATTACGTTTTGATACTCGCCTTCAGTTTCCTCTACTCTTCTAATTGTGATTTTTTAATTGTGGGATTATGTCCTTTACTGTTTTTTCAAATTTTTTTATTTTTCCCTTTTTCATTGTTGGGGGTTATTTTGGTCAAACGTAGTGCGCCTCAACCTCAGAGCACAAATATTAGTTCTTTGCAACAAAGTCCGACTTCACGAATGCCTACACAACAACCAACTAGGGATGATAACGTGCTTAACTCGACCATTAACAAAGGGAACATATCCATCTTCGATGAATTTAAATACGGCTTCCCATTAGACGGCTTTTCAAGCATCTCTTTTAGATGGTGGGGAAACAAAAGTGACGTGGAAGAGGGTGTTGATAGTAAAAAAAGCAGCTCTGGAGATGCTGAAGAAAGAAAGCAACAGCATGGGGGGCCGGTGGATACTACAACTAATTCCTCATCAATTGAGGTAACTAAAGATACAAAAGATGCAGATTTATCATCAATGGAGGTGACAGACGGGAAGAAAGATGAAACAGGTGCAGATTTGTCAACAATGAACGTGAGTGAAGGAAAAAAGGACAAGACGGTTGTAGATTTATCATCAATGGACTCAACTAAAGGAGAAAAGGATGAAACAGATGCAGATTTGTCAACAATGAAGGTGAGTGAAGGAAAAAAGGACAAGACGGTTGTAGATTTATCATCAATGGAAGCAACTAAAGGGGAAAAAGATGCAAATTTGCCAACAGTTGAGGATAGAGAAGGGAAAAAGGACAAAACAGATGTAGATTTATCATCAATGGAGGTAACTGAAGGTAAAAAGGATGAATCAAATACAGGTTTATCGTCAATGGAGGTAACTGAAGGTAAAAAGGATGAAGCAAATACAGATTTATCACCAATGGAGGTAACTGAAGAGAAAAAGGATGAACCGAATGCAGATTTATCATCAATGGAGATAAATGAAGGGAAAAAGGATGAACCAAATGCAGATTTATCATCAGTGGAGTTACCTGAAGGGAAAAAGGATGAACCAAATGCAGATTTGCTGACAATGGAGGGGAAAAAGGATGAAGCAAATGCAGATTTGTCGACAATAGAGGGGAAAAAGGATGAAGCAAATGCAGGTTTGTCGACAATGGAGGGGAAAAAGGACGAAAGAGATGCAGATATATCATCTATGGAGGTAACTGAAAGGGTAACGGAT
Organism: Stenogyne calaminthoides; assembly: GCA_037126765.1. Classification (NCBI taxonomy): domain Eukaryota; kingdom Viridiplantae; phylum Streptophyta; class Magnoliopsida; order Lamiales; family Lamiaceae; genus Stenogyne; species Stenogyne calaminthoides. Next base: position 20,692,761 of record JBBCBC010000032.1, read on the forward strand.
GAAGCAAAAAGTGCAGCTTTGTCAATAATGGAGGCAAGTGAAGGAAAAAAGGACGAAGAACATGTAAATCCTCAATGGGGAAGTTCACTCTCCTCTTTGAGGAAGAGAGCGGCTGAAGATGGGCAACGAGCTCTGAAACTGGGTGTTTATAGGGGGTACAACGTGAAAACCCTCGATCGGTCAAAAAAACAGGTGCTGCTTCAGATATTCAAATCATCTTTGCCCCATGCATGGGGAGAAGATTGAACCCTGAATACTCATTTAGATTGAACCCTGAAAATGGTTTATAATGTTGTACTAATCATTTCTGCATAATTAGTCATTTAGAGTACTCTACCTTTCGTTGATAGAAGCATGATATTCTATTGCATATCTCCAAATTATGCCATATGGATTAAGAGTGAGTCTCATGTGCATTCGGGTGCGCCGTATATTTATAGTGCATTTTAAAATCATGCAACTTATTATACTGAAAGATGCAATTAGTTTACACTGAACTGTGCAACTATTATTTCATATATAGGAATGATGATGCTAATAAATTAATAATATTTAAAACATTTTTGGTTAAATCGTCTCCCATGATACACTCAAATATCATTAATTCTTTAGAAACTAAAATGGCTAAAGGTTTAGTGAGGGAGACTAAGGGCTTGTTTGTTTATGGCTTTGAAAGTGGCTTTCAGAATTTCAAATTTCAAATTCCCGTTTGTTTATCAGGATTTAGGTATAAAATTTTAAATCCTCTAAAATTCAACTCTATAATACTTATAGTACACCTATTTTACTTTTTTCAAACACAATTTTCAATACACTATCAATCATTTATCACACACTTTCCAATTATTATTATATATTCAACTCAATACTCTATCTCCTCATTTTTTATTTTATTATTATTATATAATATAATATACAAAAACATCAATCATTAAACAATCATCCAATCATTTTTACGTTACTTTTTACAATATAATATTCTTTTTATCATCTACTTTTTCAAAATTATACTCTATCCAAATCCCCTCAACAATGTAAACAAACAGGGCTAAGTGGATATAGCAATTAGTGAGTAGGTTGAGTGAATAAAATATTATATAATCTTTATATACTAGTCTCCAAAAAAAAACCGTTCCCGCCCAATCTCTCTCCCTACTTTTCTGCAACATTTCCAAAACTAATTTACAAGCCCAAATTTAATACATAAATTCAAAACTAATTTGCCCAAATTTAATATGTTAAATAATTGCAACAAGCCCAAATTTAATTATACATCTATAAATCTATACATATATAAAAAGAGAATAGTCTCCAAAAAAACCTACTCCCGCCCATTCTCCCTAATTTTCTGCAATAAGCCCAAATTTAAAGATGTAATATCTAATTAAAGTTTCAACGTATTAAACCTTATTTTATATATAATGAATTGACAATCTAATATTAATATACATAAATAAGAAAAATAAATTATATATAAAATTATTATATTAAAAGAGAATTTCATGTGACATACGTGAGACAAACCTTCACTTGAACCTTCACTTGATATTTAGATCATGGAAATACTTTTTAAATTAGGTTGGAGCTCTACAAATTCATGATTTATTACATAATATTGTAAATGAGACCGAGCATCGCTCGGGTGAAATAATAATTTTTATTAATATCCAATTCGTTTAATATTGTAATGTCTTACCGCGACACACATAAATTTTGTCATTTAAAAAAAAATGGATTTCAAGTTCCATCTGAAGTCAATAAACTGCAACAACAAAAGCTGATTTTAACAAAATTTTCATGAACTAACGGATACATATTTGTTAAAAGTTGAAACTTATGTATACTTTCCTATAGTTTACTAATAAATGCAACAAAAGCTGATTTTAACAAATTTTCGTGAAACAGTTGAAACTTAATATACTTTCCTATTGTTGACGAATAAATGCTTACTAAATGTTGGTTAGCATGTCGATGTCCCTTGCATAAAACATCAATTGCAATTAATTAGTATTGCACATCTCTTTTTTTTTTTTTTTGAAAAGTAGTTTTGCACATCTTTATGTTGCTTTTGGATAAAGAGTTTTGATTTGACTATATATTTAATATATATGGATTTAAGGATTCATAATTTTTTTATCTATAGACTTGACATTCTTTGTGGTTTATAAAAAAAAAGACTTGACATTCTTTGTTTGGATTCAAAGTGATTATGTTAAAGAATTTGTCAAATTCATAGATTGTATAAATTAATATAAATTTAGGATTTTTATTCTTTAGATATCATTTAATAAATAATTAAATTGTGTAATTTACGTATTTCAACTTTGATTAATTATTAAAAAAGATACCATATTATTTCAACTTTCAGCAGTTCAATCTCCTAAAACATTTATAGGATTTCATTGCCTTTAACAGATATTCAGAACAAGATTATTGCCTTTATTTCCTTGTATGTAAGACTTGTCAAGTACACGTCATTCTTTGCATATTTCCATTGCCAATAGTCCTCCTCGGTTGGAACCTGTTCAAACATGTAATTAGCTAATTAAAAACCCATGACCACTTATTATCTATGTTAGGATTTAAACTGCAATTATGGAGAAATTAAGAGAACACGAAATTAAATAACACAGATTTGGTTACACAGTTCGTCAGGAATGTCTACGTCTGGAGGCACTACCAAGCCAGTAGATTTACTAATTTTCGGTGATAACAATTACAACGAGTCTGATTGGAATTAATAGACGCAACTGGGTCAAAACCCTAAAAGCCCATCCCTGTCGAGTCTGCTAAAACAGACCCAAAAAATTTTCACCGAGAAGCTGGGACGTGATGCAGTCGATCAGGCTCCATAACCCAACAATCTACCCACACTCCCATCTCACTCACTTTCACATCTTTTTGTATACTCAACCTAACAATCAATGGAATTTGGTTTTAAATCTCCCATTTCAAAATTATGTTTTAGTCCCTGCTCTATCCCGCATGATACAGTTCGAGTAAATTGGGCCACACTGCCCCCTGAACCCGAACTCACAGCTCTAGCCCCTCCACCCTCAACCCCCCCCCCATATTCTTGTTGGGTAGCTCCGTCCCCCACTCTTTCTAAGGGAAAAACAAAATAAACGAGAAATAAAATCATAATCAACAACAAAAGAATTTACGTGGAAAACTCCAAAATCGAAGAAAAATTGCGGACCACGAAAGAAACATCACTATACGATAAATTTCTACAATCATACAGATTTTTCCTCTCTCGCTCGACACCCCTACACTATTATTGTTGGGGTATCAAACAATATCCCACATCGAAATAATATGAGAGGATTATGAGTTTATTAGTATGGACATTATTTCCATTGGTACGAGACCTTTTGGGAGATGCCAAAAAATAAATCCATGCGGCTCGGCCCAAAGCGAACAATATCATACCAATGCAGGGATTTGGATCCATCCAGGGTCCTACCATTTACAAGTCTACATGACTCTCATATTCTCACAAATATAAGAAATAAATTTAAATAGAATCAAATACTAGACTAAAGTGTATTGACCGGTGCACTTTTAACAAAGACAAAAAGACTCCTTATATAGGATTTGGAAGCCCCATTTTCTTTGTGCACTTGTAACAAAGACACAAAGACTCCTTATATAGGATTTGGAAGCCCCATTTTCTTTGTTCACATCCAATGTGGGACAAAAATCTTCATTTATTTAACACCAAGCCCAACAATCTCCACCTTGATAAAATAAAATAAAACTCCACCACCTTCGCCCACAGTCCATTGTCTTCGTCGATAATCATGATTCTTACACCAAAGAACCATCATTCTCAAAATCGAGAATAACCTACTCCACCATATGAGTAGAAAAGGCAGAATAAACCATTTTAAGAATTTTCAATCACTTACAAAACGTGCATATTGGTTTCGAAGAAAATAATAAAGTGGTATATTGCTAAATATTCTTGTTGTTTAATTAGGGTATAATTTAATTTACATTAATTTTAGGTTTAATTTGTGTAGAATTTATTGATTTTGTAGAATTATTTTATGTTTAAATTATTTGTCAATTTATATTAATTTCAAGTTTATACTCCTATTTTGTAGAATTTTGGCTTAATAATAAATTTCATCATTAACCGTAATGACACGCAAACAAGCTAGGTACATGAATATATTATGTGCACTATTTTCACCATATAAATAATAATATAATAGTGTACAATAAAAATGGTGCACATAATATATATATATATTTTTTTTTGGTAGATGTAAATCACACATTGAATAAAATTTGTCCTCAACTTTTCGTACAATAATCCACAAAAAGGAGAGAGATAAACCTATCACTGTACGATGAGCTCGACTGTAGAAATATAAACTCACTAGATTAAATTCGGTACAATTGATTATCATGAATACATAATTAATATGCCTACTCAAATACCTTGAATGCTGAAAACAACACTAGGCACATCAAATTTAATTGCACTTTATGTTATTAATTATCATTAAAATAATGGCTGACAATGTATAATTTATCTCAATTATTAAAAATATTTAAAACATGTCTCTATTGTTGCAAATAAACTTATAACAAGATAGTTACACATCTATGTACCATTTAATATGATGATTGAAAGACATCAAAAATAATACCCAATTAATAGATCAGATGAAATGAAACTTTTTATTTTTCTAAGAATAAAGTATGAATGATGATCCACAAAAGTGCCCATAGTAATTAAAATTGAATTAAAACTAAAATTATACCCTTCACCTAATTGTTTTTAAATAAATTATTACTACTGTATATTGGCATGGGAAAGGGATGTGAGTGGCAATGTCATGCTTAATTTAATGAATATGTAATGCTTCAAATCAAAGACTAATTTGTTCCCTCATCCAATAAGAGCTGCTCATCTTTAATTGTTCCCATAATGACATTCTTTAATTTATATATTATTACTCAATTGACCTCTTTACCCTCAATTTGACAAAACTATCATCAGTTTTGTTCTAATTTAAAGATAAATTGAGATAATATATATTCTCCTCTGAAATTTGTTCATAGTATAAAAATCATATCATTACACTTATAAGCTGATACTACTACTCTTGTAAACTAATACCTATAGCATTTAATGCTATGATCTCAATTTATGAGTATGTAATGATATCAGTTGATAAATATAATTATATTAATTTGTAAGTATAATGGTATAAATTTCATACTATGAACAAGTTTCACCGAAACCTATCCCTAAGATAAATATTAGGTGTGTAAGCATACACATACCACATATATAAATTAATCGGTACATGAGTAAAATATACGGTAGATCTTCTGTGAACCGGACTCACATAAACTCTCTTTTCCGAATGTCAATATTGTAGATACAAAAACTCATTGTTGTACATAGTGCTACACTATTTTAAATCTTCTTAATTCTTAAATAGTGATAATTTGTATATATAATAGTAATATTCAAAGAAAAAAAAATTATACAGAGTCTGTTTCACAAAGAATTTGCCTAAAATATAACATCAATGTATATTAATTAGTAGCATTCTTTTTACATGAAATTATTACTAGGAACTACAGGATTCCTAATATTAATACTAAAAACTACGATAAGAAAAGGCATAATGTCACTTAAAATATCAGTTTTACCCTTTAGGGGCAGCACGACTGATTGTAAACCCAATGCACCGTGATGTTGTAATTTTTTCTGTTTGGGATGATGCAGTACTTGTGTTTCTCTCGTCATTTTATCCAGAGATTTTATTTTTTGGGATTTGGGTATATGCATCTTTTTAATATCCTATCTCACTGTTTTTTATGGGGTTAAATTTTGCAAGGGACATTTTCGTTTTCTTCTAATAGAAGAATGATTGGTGAGTTTTTTAGTGTTTATTCATACATAAACTTCTTCTACCCTTCTTGAGCCTGTTAAAAAAATTATTAGGAAATTATTTAAGATTTTGTCTTATTTTCTTTTCATCCTGGGATATTTTGAATTTTTATTTGAAAATGAAGGGTCCAATTGATATTTCCATAAGATCTTGTCTAATCCTCCACCTTTTAAAATAATATGATACTAGTTGATAGATGATATTGGTTTTGGATAGGTTGGCCTTCCTAATGATGTTCTGAATATTATGCAGTTTTTTCTGCACATGTACATCAATTTTTTTCTTGAACATGTGCAGTGTTTTCTTGGTGCAGAGTATAACTATAAGAACTTTAATGTGTATTAGGACCCAAAAATTGCAAATATGATAGAAAAAATGCTCAAAAAAATAAGAAGTGACCTAAAAAAATGACTGACCCAAAAAAGAAAGACCTAAATAAGAGAGACTCAAAAATAAAAGACTCAGAATCAAGAGCTACCAAAAAATAGATAGAGGGTTTTTTTTGGGGGGGGGTTGGGGGTTGAGGGGAGGGGGTATGTGATTTAAAATGTATAATATAAAATTTCCAATTTCCTTCTCCAATTAAAATTTTACAACTTGTTTTTATCCAACATGTATAATATAAAGAAAGTCGTGTTACGATCCCCATCTTTATGCCACAGGGCTCAAGAAGGGGGGTTTGAGGGGAGAAGGTTTTTTTATCCGGAGGATTGTGTTGTGTTTCTTTCTCTGAGAAGCTTTCTTATGGAAGAAAGTCGTATTACGATCCCCATCTTTAAGCCACAGGGCTCTTGATCTTTGGAACCAAAGGGTTTCCTCATGTTTGAGAAGCTCGTCAATTTCTCTTTGGGTATCATTGTGAGCCTTTAAGATCTCTTCCGATTGAGGTTTAGACTGCAACATGGTAAGACGTGCTTTAGCAATTCTGATTTTGTGCCCCAGATTACCAAAAACAATTGCATCCCACTGCATAAGGTTATCCCCACAACTCTTAGTTCTATCGGAGAATGAGAGCTGTTGGTCCTCCTTTTTCCATCTCCTTTCCACGATATCAATGTAGTTTTCCTTATCCATCCACATCTTCTCGAACCTGAAAAATTTCTTATTTCTCCCAAGAGGTCCCTGCTGGTTCGCCTCATTGGTACCTTCAACAAGGAGAGGGGAATGGTCTGAGTTTATGCGGGTGAGGGTGAGATGGGGTACAATATAACACAAATTAACACTCATTTTTTAAAGTATTAAAGTGTCAATACTCAAATTATGTTTTGTCTCAAGCAAGTGTGCCTTATACAAGAATTGGATATGTCCGTTTCACTGCGAGACCCGTCTCACGCAAGTGTATCTCATATAAAAATTGGATATGTCAATCTCACTATGAAACCGTCTCACATGAGTGTGTCTCATAAATAATTGAATATGTTAGGAGTAAGTTAATTAAGTTTGAGAAACACATTGTTTTAGTCCTCGTGGAACTTCGTGTTAATTATTAGATAAAAATTTGTATAGATCTGGTTCATGCTATTAACCTTGTTTTTAATACATGACATTTGACCTTACTTAGAATATAATACAGACCAAGTTTAATAGTTTTAAAAAATGTGTTGAAAATAAATAAAATGTGTTAAATAATTTAAGTTTACAATATAGACCTAGTTCATGGAGATCAATCCTTCATATTATCTCGCTTTTATCGATCATTATCGCTATATCATTAAGTGATGCACAAGTAAGAGAATTTTGCTTAATATGGTTTTATAATGTAGTCTTTCATATAGACTCTTCTAAATTTTAGGTAGGTGTGAATGTAAAGGGTTATTGTAAGTTTTTATTATCAAACTAGATGTATCGTTAGTAAACTGTTGGTATCATAAAGCTTAAATGAACTGATTTTTATTTTCTTTTTTATTAATAGAAACGAACAGAAATTCAATATATAATTACATATATCAATTTTTAACAGAGTGCGGGGATAGCTCAGTTGGGAGAGCGTCAGACTGAAGATCTGAAGGTCACGTGTTCGATCCACGTTCACCGCATAATATAAATGCATATATTTTTTTTCTATCCAAAATGTATTGCCAATTCTGAATATCATAATGAAACGAATTCTTTTTATTTTTTCCAATTGACTCTCCGCAGTAGCTATGTTTTCCATTATTCTTCAAAATGTATTGCCAATTCTAGTTCAATGCAAATGATTATCATAATGAAATTAATTATTTTTATTTTTTCCAATTGATTCTCGGCAGTAGCTATGCTTTCCATTATTCTTTTTTAACTTCACAAATATAATAAATATAAAAATGTATTGCCGATTCTAGTTCAAAGCAAATGATTATCATAATGTACTGAATTGATGGTGATGTGTTTTCTTACTTAATTATGTGTTTAGAAATGAGAATGATAGGTGTGCTATATCTTTAAATAAAATATTCACAATTGCAATTATAAAATAAAAATACACAACAATTGCATTGCACAAGATTTTGTCAAGTTTTAGATATGAAAATAAAAACAAGTTGTAATTTAATTTTGTCAAAATTTTATAAAATTTCCTTCTCCAATTTCTCTCTCCTTCCTCAATCTTCTTCTCCCTATTATCATATCTTCATTTACATTTCCAGAAATCATAAAAATACAAATGCATTCATTAAATTTGTAGTTCTAATCACTACAATTGGTATCATCGAGTCCGGTGATCTTGCGTTTCAATGGCTGAGGGCACCCGTTTCAAAGACCTGCAAGAGCAACACAAATCATTAGAACAATTGTTTCTCAAGGAAAATTTAAAGCGAGAGGCTACTGAAGCTCAATTAAAAGAAGCACTGCAGAGTGTTTCTTCTACGGTTTCTGATCAGGGATCTCGTTTTGATCAGTTATCGCAGACTTTAGCCAATATCCACCTCCAACTATTCAATCTGGAGAAGGGAAAATCTACTAATGAGGGTGATTCTATTCTGGTGACCCCCACTCTGGTTCATCCAGTGCTTACAGATATACTCTCAATGCTGACTCACCTGCTAACCGTTTGATGGCCGATCCTAAGCCCATCTCATTTCACAGCCCTATTCCTAAGGTGGAATTTCCCAAATTCGATGGCTCTCACCCTCGCGCGTGGATCCTAAAGTGCAGTGGGTATTTCAAACTCATTCCATCCCTGAATGATTCCCAAAAGGTGAATTTAGCTTCTCTCAATTTTGAAGGTCGTGCTGCTTCTTGGGTTCAAAATTTATCTACTAAAAATGTTGATCTCACTTGGGCACAATTTCTTGAGATAGTTTCAGCTAGGTTTGATGATCTAAAGGAAACCACTGTTATATCTGAGTTTAATAAACTCAAACAGTTTGGTTCTCTTGAGGATTATATTGATAAGTTTGATGAATTAAAGGCTTGTCTCATTCTGGTTACTGGGGATATTTTTCCTGAATCCTATTATGTTGGTAGTTTTATCAGTGGATTGTGTGATGAGCTTAAATCCTCTGTCACTGTGTTTGAACCTACTACCCTTAAACATGTTATTCATCTTGCTAAATCTCAAGATCTTACCCTTGCTGCTTGGTCTAAGAAGTTCGGACCCTTTCAAAGGGGTTCTAGCTTCTCTAACCCTAATCCTAATCCTAACTTGTGGAAAAAATCTGATTCACCCCCTAATGTTGTCAAATCACAGAATCTGCACTCCAAATCCCCTTTCAAAATACTCACCCCTTCTGAAATGGCTGCTAGAAGGGAGAAGGGTCTTTGTTACAACTGTGATGAACCCTACATCTATGGGCATAAGTGTAAACAGAAGATCTCCTACATGATTTTGGCTGAAGATGATTTTTCTGGTCAAGGGGACTCTTCTGTTCCTGATTCTGGTTCTGAACCAATTGGGGTCCCTACATTTATAGAGGAGGTGCAAAAGACTTTCAGTTCTTTATCTGGTGCTGGGGGGTTGACTACTATGAGATTGGTGGGGGAATTTAACCAACAACAGCTAAATGTGTTGGTGGATTTTGGAAGCACTATTAGTTTCATCAAAGCTAGCACAACTAATATATTGGACTGTCCTCTGACTCCTGTTACCCCTGTTTTGGTCAGGGTGGCTAATGGCCAGAAAATGGTGGTTTTTTTCTTTGCAGTCTAGTGGTTTTTTTTTTCTTTGCTTTCCTTTTTTTCTTTTAGGTTATGTGTGTTGGGGAATTAATTGCCCGGATCTATTCGGGATGAATATTTAAATACAAATTTAATTCTGATAATTATTACTAGCATGAATTAACCCATATTAATTCAAATAATAATTCAACAACATATCATGCATATAAACAGTTCACGTAAATCCTACACATGCGGAATTACTACGAGTTTACGTGAACTTACCTCTTGGAATGACAATGGACTCGTCGATGAAAACACACCAAAAAGCCTTCCCAAGTATTCCCTAGTCCTTGCTCGACAATCCGGTGGAAGGATACTCGCGAACAATTAACAAAAGGAAAAATAAACTTTGTTGCTCCACTTTTGTGGATTTACTAATTTTTCCAGCACATGGAATTGCCCCTGGGAATGAAAGAATCATCCCCTATTTATAGATGGGGTGGTGGACGATTTTTAGGAAAAAAACAATGTGGGAAAATCTTTTATTGATCTCCAAGAAATCTTGAATATATCTCCTATATTCTTTTCTCCATAATAAAAATATTCCACAAAAATCCCACCTCATCATGTTATGGAAATTTTCGAAATATTAGGTCCAAGATTCCAAGATTTGGATCTTCTTGAATTTATTAGATATACTTGTATTTCAAGAAATACATATCTTTCATAATATCTTTTCAAGAAAATCAAGAAAATCTTTATTTCCCTTATATTTCAAAATTTTCGAAATTCTCTATATGAATAACCAAGTGGGAGATTTCTTGAATTTAATGAGATAATCTTGTATTCCAAGAATACATATCTTCATTCCATAACAAAATTCAAAGAAAATATTTCTCCCCTTTTATCCATAATTTTCGAAAAAACAAGGAAAAATAAGCAACAAAATTTATTTTATTTTTAAACACATTTTTCAGTTATTGGATTTTATCTTGGGCTACTTGGGGAGCCTTTAGGAGAATTAAGATTGGACCTTCCAATGGATCTTGAATTATCAATATTGAGCCACAATATTATTCAAGCCCATAAATATTAATTAATCCCACTACATAATTAATATTGCACTATCCATCTTAACCCATATTACAGTTAATATGACTCCCGGTTATTATTTTCCGTGTTTAAGATTATCTAGTCCATTAATTAATTCAAGCCACTGAAATAGCTTTCCATTAATTAATATCTTTTATCCTTGGTAAATGAACGGTTCAACATTATTATCCATACCGGAAACTAGTTCCACTTGCAAGATTTGGTATGATAAAACTTACGAACCTCCCAAGGGGGCAAATCGAATAAGCGTACTTGCACACGATTCTCCGTATTAAATCTTAGCAATCGCATGTGACCAATAATATTGCCCAAGATATAGGGTATTGAATCTCATTGATTCTCTTCCCGTAATAAGTCAAAGCAATAGTTACTAACCACACGCAATCCAATCTGAGCCTTACACTACAACCTTTCACGATGGATTGTTCATTTCCATCTAGGTCGTGAATGGTGTACTTTTAGTTACAAGGAACTGTTAATTTAATCTTCTGTGATCTTGGTATCACTAAATTAACTACAATGTAACACATACTATTTAATGAACAGTTATGCAGTAAATATTTGTAACATTCGATGATATTTAAAGCATCAGTGATAAACAATTTATTTCAGTAAATAAGTACGAAATTCAGTTAGTCTGATTATACAAAGTAAAAGCATACTTTCCAGTATAATCCCAACAATCTCCCACTTATACTCAAAGTCTGCTTTTAAGTATACATCAGCATGTCTCGTGTAGTACGTGACAACTAATGCCACCTACACGAACCTAATAATGTCTCCCACTTATACTCATAGCAGATTGGCAACGGTCTTGACACCCATTCCTTTCACATGTCTCTCGAATGTATTATGAGGTAGACCCTTTGTGAATGGATCAGCTAGGTTGTCTTCTGACGCGATCTTTACCACCTCTATATCTCCTCTCTTAACGATTTCTCGTATAAGATGGTATTTTCTTTCAATGTGTTTACTGGCCTTGTGGGCTCTTGGTTCCCTTGAATTTGCAACTGCTCCGGCATTGTCACAATAAACAGTGATTGTGCTGGGCAAATTCGGAACTACATCCAAGTCCACTAGGAAGTTCTTGAGCCAAACCGCTTCTTTCGCTGCCTCGTAAGCAGCTACATATTCGGCTTCCATGGTAGAATCTGCGATGCATTTCTGCTTAACGCTTCTCCACGTCATGGCTCCTCCCCCCATGCAAAACACACTACCTGAGGTAGATTTTCTGGAATCTAAGTCTGATTGGAAATCCGAGTCCGTGTAGCCGATGGGGATTAGACTATCTGACTGATAAACCAACATTCTATCTCGAGTTATTTTCAGATACTTCAGAATATTTTTAACTGCCGTCCAATGTTCCTTCCCCGGGTTACTTTGATATCTTGCCACCATGCCAATCGGCAAAACAGATATCCGGTCTCGTACACAGCATTGCATACATAAGGCTTCCGACAGCCGAAGCATAAGGAATGTCTTTCATGTCATCTATCTTTTTTTGTGTCTTAGGGCACATTTCCTTGGATAGATGGATTCCATGCCTAAAAGGTACGAAACCTTTCTTGGAATCCTGCATGCTGAATCGTTTCAAGACAGTGTCTATGTATGAAGCTTGCGATAAGCCTATCATCCTTTTCTTGCGATCTCGAGTGATCTTGATCCCAAGGATGTGCCCGGCTTCCCTAAGTCCTTCATATCAAACTGTTTTGAAAGCCATGCCCTTACGTCTGATAACACCTTTACATCGTTTCCGATGAGCAGAATGTCATCTACGTATAGTACTAAGAATACCAATGCAGTTCCGACACGCTTTTTATACACACAACTCTCGAACTCATTTTGATCAAACCCGTAAGTCTTTATAACATGATCAAAACATTGGTTCCAAGCTCTGGATGCCTGTTTGAGTCCGTAAATGGACTTCATGAGCTTACAAACTAGGTGTTCTTGGCCCTTTTCAATGAAGCCTTGGGGTTGTTGCATATAGATTTCCTCATCAAGACTTCCGTTAAGAAAAGCTGTCTTGACATCCATTTGCCAGATTTCAAAATTGAGATGCGCAGCTATCGACAAGAGAATCCGGATAGACTTGAGCATTGCTACAGGTGAAAAGGTTTCCTCATAGTCGATCCCTTCTTTCTGAGTATAACCTTTCGCCACAAGCCTTGCCTTGAAGGTTTCCACCTTCCCGTCCGGTCCCCTCTTTCTCTTGTATACCCACTTGCAACCAATAGGTTTTACCCCATTAAGTGGTTCGACTAGCTCCCACACTCTGTTATGATCCATAGACCCCATTTCTGCTTTCATTGCCTTTTACCAAGAAACCGTATCCTTATCTTGGATTGCCTCATCGTATGTCCATGGGTCTGATTCATCTTGTCCGGGGAATCAAGTCCGAGGACTCTCCTATCCCCATGAATCTCTCGTACTGTCTCACAACCCTCCCACTATGACGAGGCTCCGGTTGTGAAAGTGTGTCGTTTGGTATATCATCTTGTACAGTTGGCAATGAGGTTAGCCCCCTTAGCTCACTTAAGGTAATCTCACTTCTGGGTCTTCTTTCGTTCATATAGTCTTCCTCCAAAAATCTAAAGTGGATGCTTATTACCACATTTTGATCTTTGGGACCATAGAACATACACCCTTTTGTTCCCTCTGGGTATCCTATAAACAGCCTTAATTCTGATCGAGGATCCAATTTCCCGGCTTCCTTGTCCAACACGTAGGCCAGACACCCCCAAATTCTTATGTGTCTCAAACTAGGCTTGCGCCCGGTCCACAATTCTTTGGGAGTTTTGGGAACCGATTTGGATGGCACCAAGTTCAGAATGTAAGCCGCTGTTTCCAAGGCATAACCCCAGAACGACTTGGGAAGATCCGCATAACTCATCATTGATCTAACCATTTCCAAAAGAGTTCTGTTTCTTCGCTCTACAACCCCGTTTTGTTGAGGGGTTCCGCGTGCAGTCAGCTGGGATGCAATCCCTTCATCTGACAAGTAGTTCAAAAACTCATCGCTGAGGTACTCGCCTCCACGATCGGATCGTAGAGACTTGATACGTTTTTCCCTATGATTCTCTGCTTGAGCCTTAAATTCTTTGAATTTCTCAAAGGTCTCAGATTTATGCTTCATAAGGAAAATATAATCGTACCTCGAGTAGTCATCAATAAAAGTGACGAAATACTCGTAACCTCCTCTTGCTATGGTTGACATTGGACCACATACGTCTGTGTGAACGATTTCTAACACTTCTTTGGCTCTATTCCCCTTGGCTCTGAATGCCCTCTTGGTCATTTTACCCTCCAAACATTATTCGCAGGTTGGAATCGGTTCAACTTGGAGAGACTCTAGTGAACCGTCTTTCACCAATCTTTGGATCATCTTTGGATTAATATGTCCCAATCTTAGATGCCATAGAAGTGTTTCGTTCACGTCTGATGAATGTTTTCTTTTACCGGAAACAGTTGATGTGTTATAGGATGCATTTCGTGAGTGGTGTGCACAGTTAATTATATGGAGATTATTCGACCAATGTCCCATAACAAATACACTCGTCATTTCAAGAAATGATGTCATTCTTATTAGAAGAAACTTAGTGTCCTTTAATAAAATTTTAGAAACTGAGAGTGAATTCTTTCTAAAACTGGGAACATAAAGATAATCTCTTAAAAAACTTTATCTTCAAAAGACAGGTGCACTTCTCCCACTGCTTTAAACACTACTCATGTAGCACTACAATATCTGCTACTTACGTAGCATTGCAATAACCGTTACTTAAGTAGCATTGCAATATCTGCTACTTACGTAGCATTACAATAACCGCTACTTTCGTAACATCGCCCAGTGTGATGAGGATCTCACTCCCACTAAGTTGCCGGATAAGTTTGAACCCGTGAAGCAAACATGATTAGTGGATCTCGTATCAACTACCCACGAATGAGAAGTATATGCCGCTAAACAAGCTTCAACAATTAGTGCGTGAGAACTACCTTTCTTTCCGTCCCTTTTGGGGTTGGAACAGGCAAACCTCCATTGTCCTCTTTCACCGCAGCTTAAGCACTTCCTCTTTGGATTTTTCCTTGACACCACAAGCATTCCTCATCTTACCATTGCCTTTGGCAATAGTTGAGTTTGATTACTTATGACTCTTGGTCCTCTTTTTTTTCTTGCTTCCCCTTGGCCTAGAAAATGAAGACAAACCACTTGCCGTCAAAGCTTGAGTTTGGTGTCCCATCAACATCTCTGCCGAGACCAAAGCTTGCAACAAATCAGCTAGTGAGGCCAAAATGCTCAGAAACTTTTGGGCAGAGAGTGAAATACCAAATTCATCTGAGTCTCCAGATTATAATCTGCACTTAGAACCTCAAGTTTGTTCAGATGGGCCATCAATTTTGAGGACGTAATCCCTTACGGGTTTGTCCTCCACCATTTTCAGCGACGACATCTCTCGCAAGGTGATCTGACGGGTCCCGCATTTTTGACTCGTCAGTTGGCTCCTCTGATTTTTGGTGTGTCGAGAATCCACTTGTGCTTTTGTGCAGTTAGGACAATAATTTTTCGTTTCCAATCAATATAGTTTCCATACATATTGTATTGACTTTAAGTATATTAACAGTGGATTAAAAGGTTGCGACATGCTGAACTGAAATAAATAATAATATGCACAAGCATACATATATCACAAGGTTCGATCACATGTTTAATATTAAAATCTCAAAAAAATATGAACATGCATCAGCCAACATCTCAAAACAGTTTAAATAAGCCACGTGGGGTGGGTCATTATTTAAACACATTCAAGCAGGTTACAAACAAGAACAGTTACAAACCTTTAATATCCAAATTAATAGTTGGCTCCCACTTGACCAATATAAAATTGACAGGGACTTCGGGAAAGTATATGCATATCAATTTTATACCTAAGTAATAACCATGATTAAATACATAATTATTATTTCGCTTTGATCGAGCCTCATGGGGAGGGTCATCGTCGCCACTAGTAATAATCCACAATCATCCGTTTGGAATTTATTCATGTGAAAGCTATCTTTTGACCGTCCCGTGGGGGGAATTTCTCCAAAAGAATTCACAAATAAATAAATCATGGAGGTCAAAATTAATTCAATTTTATTATCCGAAATAAAATTGTCAATTAATTATTTAAGCATACTTAGTAATTTTCGAAAGTGAGATTTTTCAAAACATTTTCTCATGCATCGCAAATTTAAACACAATTTAAATAAGCATAAATAATGCATAAACATCAAGATAAAAATTAAACATATTGGGCACATTTATCCAATTGTCATGGTTAATTTTGTCATGTCTTGATCTTGAGAAATCGTCTTCATAACCTTCATCGTTCGTCTCGAAAAGCTCCCACTTGACCGTCTTAGAAAAAAACGCCTTGTCAAGCCACGTCATCGACCAGCTTGAGGGTCGGAGTGCCCGCCTAGCACTCCCCTGACCGTGTCGAATAAGCGTCTTGCGCTCAAAGCGCCCGGCGCCCGCGTCGCCGCCCCGCCCGCGCCCGTCTCGCGGCGTCGCCCTCGTCGCCCGCCAGCGCCTCCAGCGATGTAGCCCGCGTTGCCGCCCGTCTTTCGCGCTCGCTTCGCCCGATGCTCTCGCGTCGCCCGTCCGCCCACGCCCGCGTCGCCCGCCATCAGCATCGCGCCCGTCGGATCCGCGTGCACTCGGCCCTCTCGGCCTCGCCCTCGCCATCTTGGCGCCATAGCGTCCGCATCGTAGCGTGCCTCCCTTGGCGCGTTTAAGCGCGGCGCCGCTACTACGCCCGATTCGGATCCGTCTTTTAATTCTTCGTTTCGCCTCCGGCTTTTCCGATCCTAAGCATAATTTATTTACAAGAATAAATAAACCTAGATCTAGACTAGTCTATTACATTGATCAAATCAAACAAATACTAATCTACTCGTGGATTTTCTCCGCAAAAAACGAATCCGAATCGAATAAAAAAAAACCATAATTTATATGCATGCATAAATAAACACATTAAATTCCATGACAATTGGATACCTGCAAAAAAGATCTAGCAATTCTACTATCCAATATCAAATCTAATGAAAACGAATTAAATTACAATTTAAAATTCAAAGCCCGAAACCGAGGCTCTGATACCAGTTGTTGGAGAATTAATTGCCCGGATCTATTCGGGATGAATATTTAAATACAAATTTAATTCTGATAATTATTACTAGCATGAATTAACCCATATTAATTCAAATAATAATTCAACAACATATCATGCATATAAACAATTCACGTAAATCCTACGCATGCGGAATTACTACGAGTTTACGTGAACTTACCTCTTGGAATGACAATGGACTCGTAGATGAAAACACACCAAAAAGCCTTCCCAAGTATTCCCTAGTCCTTGCTCGACAATCCGGTGGAAGGATACTCGCGAACAATTAACAAAAGGAAAAATAAACTTTGTTGCTCCACTTTTGTGGATTTACTAATTTTTCCAGCACATGGAATTGCCCCTGGGAATGAAAGAATCATCCCCTATTTATAGATGGGGTGGTGGAAGATTTTTAGGAAAAAAACAATGTGGGAAAATCTTTTCTTGATCTCCAAGAAATCTTGAATATATCTCCTATATTCTTTTCTCCATAATTAAAATATTCCACAAAAATCCCACCTCATCATGTTATGAAAATTTTCGAAATATTAGGTCCAAGATTCCAAGATTTGGATCTTCTTGAAATTATGAGATATACTTGTATTTCAAGAAATACATATCTTCCATAATATATTTTCAAGAAAATCAAGAAAATCTTTCTTTCCCTTATATTTCAAAATTTTCGAAATTCTCTATAAGAATAACCAAGTGGGAGATTTCTTGAATTTAATGAGATAATCTTGTATTCCAAGAATACATATCTTCATTCCGTAACAAAATTCAAAGAAAATATTTCTCCCCTTTTATCCATAATTTTCGAAAAAACAAGGAAAAATAAGCAACAAAATTTATTTTATTTTTAAACATCTTTTTCAGTTATTGGACTTTATCTTTGGCTACTTGGGGGGCCTTTAGGAGAATTAAGATTGAACCTTCCAATGGATCTTGAATTATCAATATTGAGCCACAATATTATTCAAGCCCATAAATATTAATTAATCCCACTACATAATTAATATTGCACTATTCATCTTAACCCATATTACAGTTAATATGACTCCCAGTTATTATTTCCCGTGTTTAAGATTATCTAGCCCATTAATTAATTCAAGCCACAGAAATAGCTTTCCATTAATTAATATCTTTTATCCTTGGTAAATGAACGGTTCAACATTATTATCCATACCGGAAACTAGTTCCACTTGCAAGATTTGGTATGATAAAACTTATGAACCTCCCAAGGGGGCAAATCGAACAAGCGTACTTGCACACGATTCTCCGTATTAAATCTTAGCAATCGCATGTGACCAATAATATTGCCCAAGATATAGGGTATTGAATCCCATTGATTCTCTTCCCGTAATAAGTCAAAGCAATAGTTACTAACCACACGCAATCCTATTTAAGGGACGAATATTAAGAAATAACTAACCACTGAGGTCTAATTCTTCCTTATTCAGTTCTGAAGAATTTATCCTCCTGTAGGTCCTCTTCAATGCATCAGCCATGTACTAGTGTAATCCCTTGGTCAAGACAAACCAATCTGAGCCTTACACTACAACCTTTCACGATGGATTGTTCATTTCCATCTAGGTCGTGAATGGTGTACTTTTAGTTACAAGGAACTGTTAATTTAATCTTCTGTGATCTTGGTATCACTAAATTAACTACAATGTAACACGTACTATTTAATGAACAGTTATGCAGTAAATATATGTAACATTCGATGATATTTAAAGCATCAGTGATAAACAATTTATTTCAGTAAATAAGTACGAAATTCAGTTAGTCTGATTATACAAAGTAAAAGCATACTTTCTAGTATAATCCCAACAATGTGTTGTATACATCCAGGTGCACCGTGAATTCATAGTGCATTTTAAAATCATGCAACTTGTTATAATAAAAAGTGCAATTCATTTACATTGAATTATGCAACTATTTATATAAAAATAGTAATTGCACGGTTTAATATAAATAAATTGCATCTTTCAATCATAAAAAATTGCACGATTTTAAAATGCATTATTAGTGCACGGTGCAGCAGGGTGTATATGAGACCCACTCTTTCTTTTATAATAATTATTTTCTTAAATAATATACTATAGAAGTTATGCATTTTGATAATTTTTATGATTCTTGCATTGATTACTCCGATAACAATAATATAGATAGATCAATTTTTTTTTTGAAAGAAAAGAAAAGTATCCATTGAGTATAGAATAGCACTTAAAAGTACATGATACAATTTTACCAGAACAGTCTCCGAAGTTACCCAATTGAGAGGATAAATAACAGAGGTAACAGTTCATCAGCATTCCCCACGCTAAGGATGCATAACGACGAATCTGTTAGGTAAATACCACCACCAAACCACCACCCCACGACTACCATCCTTCCATCTGAAAACAGCGACATGCAACGCAAGTTAAACAAGCAAAAAGCTACACCCGAACAAAAAATACAACATACACCCTTTTTACAAGCAGCTATATACACCTATTTACAAGCCTAAACACATACGCAAGTATAACAAAAACGTAAGAATTACTCCACCGCCATCACCGTCCCATCCACCTCCGTTCAGCTCACCATCAATCTCCATCCTTGCCATCTTTCCGCCGTCGTCTTCCGCCACAGGAGTCCTTTGTTCCTCTATGGTAGTCTCGTCCATCTTGGCTACCTTCGCCCCCGCTTAGCTTTTTTTCCCCTGCCTTCATTAACGCTTCTTCCGCCATGGTAGAAGAGAAAGACGATAACAGAGAAACAAGAGATACATGGATGATGGAGAAAATTCAGTAATCACAGCGAAAACTCGAGGTCAATGAATAACTCGTGCTTAGCAACACAGATCACACAAAAAATGTTGATTAATCATAAAAAATGCACCGGTATCGACAAAGCATAATGGCCACGCTGAGTGAAAAATTTTACGACCAATGAGCATAAATGATATAGATTGATCAACTTTATTTAAGAGAATTTTCTCCTTTTTTTTTTGTTAGTTCCGGACTTTGGAATGATTTTCAAAATATATTGTTTAAAAGAAATTGGGATAAAATGCATAAATTATACTACACAACTGTAAAAATAAATAAATTGAAGGTCGAAATTGTAAAGTTAATATGAAAAGATTGATAATTAATGCTTGTGACTCTATAGTGATTTACAGATTTAGTAGGGGATTAGTGTGTTTCTGAATTAAAATCAAGATGATTACCTAATTAATTATCCTTAATTTTATGCATATTAAATGCTACCCATATAGGCATCTGTCTACCCAACTGGTCAAACTTCACATGTCTCTTTTCATGTTCACAATTTCTGTGTAACAAAAGGAAAAATAAATTTTAAATTACGTTAAAAAGATACAAATTGAAATTCATAAAGAGTGCCACTAAACACACCCCAAAATTCTCTAAACACACCACATAAATTTTAAGACAGAAATAGATATATATAGAATGACTAAGTTACTCTATATAAATATCGGGTATTATTTGTCTTTTAAGTTTTATTTACTTTGATTTTAGTCCTCTAAGTTTTTTGTCGCTTTGATTGGTCCTTTATTTTTTATCCATCTAGTTTTTTAAATTTTATACATGAAAAAATAAATAAAATTTTTGAAAAAATTAAATTATAATATAAAAATAATAAAATTAAAATAATCAAATAAGCGAAAATCGAAAAAAATCTAAAAAAAATTAAATTAAAATTTAAAAAAATTATAAAAATCAAAGAAATCTTAGATACTAAGTAAGTTAATATAAATTAAAAAAAATTAAAACTAAATAAAATAAATCTCCAAAATTAATTTAATTAAGTTTTTTCAGATTTTATTTAGGTTTACTGATTTTTTTAATTTAATTTTTAATATTTTACAGATTTTATTTAACTTTATCAATTTTTTTAATTTAATTTTTAAAAAAAATTAAGTTGATTTATTATTTTTATTTTGTATTTAGCCTTTTTATGATTTTGGAGATTTTTTTTAAATTATTTTTTTGAATTTATTTATGTTTGAAAAAAATTAGTTGATTTTTTTATAATATATTTCTGAATTTATATAAAATTCTAATTTTTTTTTCATAAATAATTAATGAATGCGAAAGAATCAAATTTTTTTTTTAGGAGAAATATTCATGAGAAAATGAAAGGTAGGAAAGTGTTATTTTTCAATTTTAATAGAGGAAGGATATAATAGGAAAGAAATGGGGTGTGTTTAGTAATACTCCCTCCGTCCCGAAATTATTGTCTGGTTTACTGTGTGATCGATTTTTAAGAAAAAGTGATAAATTGTTAAAGTGTAAGGGGTAGAATTGGTAAATCAACTTTATTGTAAAGTAAACTCACTTTATTAAGGCAACTAATTGTATCTGATTAATTCAGCCTGCAACGTCACTGTTCACACTGACATGAACAGTGCCAAACAGTAAAAACATCATTACATTGCTAAAAACTCAAAATTTTCAGAATTTACAGCACAATTAATTCAGCTCCCTCCTAAAATTCCCTACCATTTCAAAATTCTCACCTAATTAGTTTAAGATTTACCAGTAAATTCCCACCTACCAGTAAAAATCTCCCTCCTATTACACATTTCAAAATGAATTACACCCCATTAAATGCTAACATCACTACCATAAATTCTGCAACACTTCAACATTTACAGCAAGACAAAAACTGCTACTGCAACATTTAGAGATTCCTGCAACAAAGAAATTAAATGCATCAGTGTTAGTTAAAGATGGGTGAAGACAACAAGTATTTAACATGGGAAGAAAAGAACAGGTGTGTGGCACATTTATTAATTGGTGCAGTGGATGGTGAACCTTTACATGGCAAGCTCAAAGAAGCTGCTGAGCTATTTGGGATTTCTCCTAGAACTGTCACTAGGCTCTAGAAGGCTGCAAAGAAGCAAATGGACCAAGGTAAGTCATGTACCTTAGTTTCAAATTCAAAGGGAAAGCAGAAAACCAGACAAAAAATATTGGATGAAGAGAAGATACTCAGCATACATTGGACAAATAGGTCTACCATTAGATACCTTGCAGAAAACTTGGATATTAGTAAAAGCACTGTTGGAAGATGGATTAAGGAAGGCCAAATCAAAGCACATACAAATGCCATTAAGCCACTTCTTACAGACATCAACAAGCTTGCTAGGGTACAATTCAGTTTGAATCAACTCTATGTTGACAGGGAAGGTAACATCATCAAGTTTCACAGCATGCATAATGTAATCCACATAGATGAGAAGTGGTTTTACATCACAAAAACAAGTCACAGATTCTACAAGCTGCCATCAGAAGAAAATGCACACAGGGTTTACAAAAGCAGGAGGTTTATCACAAAAGTGATGTTTATTTGTGCTGTGGGGAGACCCCTATATTCAAGTGATGGCACACTTGTATTTGATGGAAAGATAGGAATGTTTCCCTTCACTGAAGAAGTTGAAGCAAGAAGGAACAACAAGAACAGATTGAGAGGCACATTGGAGACAAAAAACATTGAATCCATAACCAAGGAAATCATGAAGGACTGCCTTATCAACCAGGTTCTATGATTTTAATTTGCACACAACATAAATGCAAGTATCCTAAACCTATAGTTGGTTACTTGCATAAATATTTTGTCTAGTTTCTTAAAACACATCAGAAAATTTTCATCATTTAGTGTTTAAGATGAGTATTCTTAACCTATAGTTGGTTACTTGCATTTAGGGGCTTGTAAGTGTAGCAAGTATCCTAACAATTATTGGTTACTCAACTACTTTTACAGGTAATACCAGCAATAAAACAGAAATGGCCAGCAAATGCATCCAAAGAAATCTGGATCCAGCAAGACAATGTCAAACCACACATATCAAATAATGATCAACATTTTAGAGCCATAGCTGAATCTGATGGTTTCAACATAAGAATTTTACAGCAGCCAGCAAACTCACCTGACACAAATATTAATGATTTGGGCTACTTTGCATCACTTCAGGCATTACACGTGAAGAAGAAGGCAAAAACTGTTGTTGATCTAGTTAATAATGTGGCAAAATCATTTGAAGATCTATCAGCAATTACTCTTAATAAAGTGTTTCTTAGCTTGCAGATGAGTTGCATTGAGATCTTGAAGGTTAAAGGAGATAACAGTTTCCAGACACCACACATGGGCAAAGACTCACTTGCATATCAAGGATTACTACCTGATAATCTGGAAGTGGATGAGAGTTTGGTAAGGGAATGCATAGAACACTTAATGCAGCCTGGTAATGGATTTGGAAGCACCTATGATTTGGGCAAACTTATCACACAATAGCATGAATTCAGTTCACATTTCAGATTAAAACACAGAATAACATGAATTAAGTTCACAATCCATTGGACCCTCAGAGTATAACATCATCACCGGGTTATCTTAAGCATCATAATCTAGGCAGATGGTCCTAGAGGTTGCTTATCATAGGGCATATCAAATTTGCATCCTAATCTAGGAAATATTTGAGTCCTAGAGGTTGCAATAACCCAAACAAAATCAGTTAAGCACATTGCAGAGTACATGCCATAAGTCAACAAGAAATTAATTAATGAAAGACATAACCTGTAAATCAGATCTTTAGCCGATGGGCAAAGAATAATCAACATCTCAACAAACCCTCTATTGGACTCATGCAACCAATATTCTTTATTAGAGAACGGTGGTGGCACCCAGGCATCGGCTTTCTTAATGCTAGCACTTCATCGGAAAGCAGATCGGACGAGGGCTCACAATTTTCAGGGGATTGAGAATCTTGAACAATCATTAGGTTGTAATCGGGAGAACCCCCAGTTTCAGGGATTTCACTTTCAGCACCGATCTGAACCACGCCGCTTCCATCTGCACCGATCTCCGCTGTAACCGCCTCCATCTTCCTTTCTTCTCCCCATCTTGCATACAACGGGTTTTGTGAATCAAAAGCCCCCGTTTCTTCCCACCAATGATCGGAGGCTGGATCTTGTTCAAACTCTTTAAAATCTTTGGTATTTGGCCCCGAAGGTGAATCGACAATGGGAGAATTAGGGTTTTTGGGATCCATAGATATGGAGATGGGCGAGAAGAGAGAGTAGAGTGCGGTTTGGGTTTGAGAGGATTGCAGAGAGTAACAATGGTGAGGTTTACAGAGACAAATGCAGAGAGCAACAATGGTGAGAGGTGAAAATGAATCGAGAGAGAAGAGAGAGAAGAGAGGCTAGGGTTTGTGAGGTGATGGGGAGAGAAAAAACTGATGAGTGGTTTAGGTTTAGGGAATAAAGTGGGCCAGTATAGATGGGTTAGGGGGTTAAGTTGGGCCGGTTAGTTAATAAAGGTGGGATTAGGGGATTTAGGTTTTGTATTTAGTTGGGTTAAGTGAGTGGCAATTTGTGTAATTTATATATATTGTGAAGGGTGTTTATATTGATGAAACTTTTCATTTTAGGAAAGTGGACAAAAATTGTGGGACACCAAAAATAGAATACTGGACAATAATTTTGGGACGGAGGGAGTACAATTTAATTTTTAAATTTTATTGGGCCGTGTTTGACAAATGAGGTGCGTTTAGATGATTTTGGGATGTGTTTAGTGGCACTCATTCATAAATTAGTCAATAATAAAGTTAAACCTAATGATAAAAGATCCTGTGCATTTACCAACTACCAATTTTATTCTTTCTTTCTTTTTCTTTGCATTTACTTTTTTATTTATTAATATGACTGAATTGCACGGTGAACTTAATGATCATGAGACTAAATTAAAATAATGAATAAGTGGATATGTAATATGTTATTTAAGTTGAATTAGAATGGTTTATTATATTTTGAAAGATATATTTGCAGGAGTGAAGAACATACGTTTATATTTTTCTTTTCAGTAAAAGAAATCTTATAAAAAAGGAATAAGTACATGAAATACCTATTTTCAAAATATATACAATTCAAAGATCTATCAATGTACTTAAATTGGTAATCAAATCATGATATTACCAATCATGAAATCCAAAACTCATATATAATGGATCCTTAACAAGAGCATAACTCTTACTATACGTTTATACGTTTTAAGTAATAAAATTTTATACCGGTAGGGTTTTTGCGAACACAATTTTAATTGCAACGATAAAATCTTTATGTAAATTAGTATTACAGAGCAATTGATTTGAATTTTGTGTGCATTTTGTTTAATTTTAAAATATTAATTATTATACTGTGAAGTAATAGTTGTTAATAGGTTGTATAATAAATGAGTTTTTTTTAAGACCAAATCTTTTACAATTTATCTACGCTTTAATTCAATATAAATTAATTTAATTTCAGATAAATATTTTTTTATTTTTTAAAAATAAATTGTTGAAATATATGGTACTATATCAAGGAAAAAAATGTGTTAAAAATTTTTGTGAACCTGAGTTCACCGTCAATTTTTATTAATCATGATAATTAAATGATATAATTCATTATTACATCAAATATATTACTCGTGATACTGAAAGATGTGACTTATATTATAACATAGTTATTTTTAGTGATAACTGAAGAATATGATTTATACTTTCTCCTTCCCAAAATCGTTAAAATATTTTTAAAAAAGATCCGTCTCAAATTCAATTGAACATTTAAAAATGCAACTACATCAATATAAGCTATACACTCAATACATTTAAATATTACACATTATGCCATTACTTTTTACACAATAAAATCAACTTTATTCCTTTTTATTTATACCACATGTCATTATTACACTATTTAATTCTCACCAAAACACAATTTATACTAATAAACTACTCTCACATTAAACTACACATAAACAATAAAATGTTCAAACGATTTTGAAATGAATAAAGTATTGTAAAAATATATTAATCGCGATAATTGAATGGTCAAATGTATAAACATGACATCAGTTTCACGAATACCTACTCAACATAAAAATAAAAATATAAAAATTTATTTAAAATATTGAACAAGAGTAAAGTAATAATAATCGACTTATATCCATTTCCAAAAAATAAAAAAGATTACGAAGATATTGACCTCATCATCTGACTGTAGACAAATTCTCACATTCTAGCAAGGACAAATTAGTAAATTCATTCAACACGCCCTGGATTTCCTGTTCCCTACTTGCATTTGTTGACTCTCTCTCTCTCTCATCTTCTCAAATCCAAATTCTCTCTCTCTTCACCCCCTTCTCTCTCTCAAACCAAGCATTCTTTTAATCTTCACTGATGCGCAAAACCCTACCCACCATTATCAAACGCCCCGAATTTCTTCAATTTGTTCATAGAAAGGAAACAAGAAGCTATTCGGTTTCGTAAAGATTAGGTTTCTTGTCTGGCATTGTTTCGGGAAATTTCGCTTTTGTCAATTTTTGCACTCATTCTTATCATTTTTCCCTTTTGGCCCACCCCCACACTATAGAGGCTTCTACTTCTAATCCACTCCTCATTTAGCTGCGTGTCTTTCTTTTGTGCTACTCTTTTTTCAATTTTTCCCCCTTTTTGTTTTTTGGTGGGTTTTTTTGGTATTTTATATCTGCATTGGTGTATCTATGCTCATTGGGCCTCTGTTGAGACACAAAAGTGCGATTTCTCTGCTTCTTTGGTTTCTCAAGGAAGAAGATCAGGGGGGTTAATTTTAGATCACTTGATTGAAGGTGAGTCAATCTGTTTCTCTCTCTGTTCTTATTTGCTTGGATGAGAAGTCATGAGGTTCTTTGGTTTTTGTCTTGTTTATCCCCCAAATTTGGTTGTTTGTATTTGGATTGAGTTTTAAGAATATATATAATGGTGTAGATTAGATGGCGGTATTTAATTTTCAGCTGTAGATTCTTGAAATGATGATTTCTTCTCTGAGTAGGGGCGTTTATGTATTGTTTAAAATATCTGTAAAATACTATGCTTACTTACTGATTAGTAACTGATATTCTGGAAAGTTGGAGAAGTAAATGTGTTTCAATTCACTTAGTTTGCTTAGGAATTTCATCTTCCAGCAGCATTTTGAATTAATGCTAGATTATGATGAAGATGTGCTTGAAGTGATATCTTAATATAGGAACATATTATTACATTTTAGGGTATATGTTGATGTAATGTGCTTTTGTGATCCAGGAATCAATGGATTAATCCTTGTTCGACGGAATACTGAAATTTCTTTCTAGAAGCCAAATTGCAGAAAATGTCATCTGAAAGCTTAAACGCTGCATTATCAAAGAAATATGGGCCTCTGAAACTTTGGGTTCTCATTTGCATATTTGTGGGTGTATTCATAGTTCTAATTCTTGGAATCTTATCGATGTGGATTATGTTTCAAAAAAGATCTCGAAGAACGCTGGACAAGCACTCTGTTAGCCAAATTCCCAATGTTTCAAAAGATATCAGAGTAGATAAAGTTGGGGATCAAAGCACACTCGACCATCCCGAGAGTTTATACTTAACCGTTAATGATAAACCTAGTGATAGGAACCCAGAGAAGATGTTACTTCATTTAGTTAGGAGTAAATCGAGTGATGCTGATAATATCAGCCAGTGTAGTTCAATGTATCATCATGAAATGGGCTGTAGCTCTCAATCAGGGGAGGAAGGAAGCTCTGGTCATGCTTGTAAACATTCATCGATGTCTTATGGGCTTGCTATGGCTTCTCCTTTGATTGGTTTGCCAGAAGTATCTCATCTTGGGTGGGGCCACTGGTTCACACTTAGAGATCTTGATAATGCAACAAACCGTTTTTCAGCAGAGAATGTTATTGGGGAAGGTGGTTATGGGGTCGTTTATCGGGGAAGATTAGTGAATGGTTCAGAAGTTGCCGTCAAGAAACTTCTGAATAACCTGTGAGTATATTTGCAACTTTTCATATAATCGTATTTTATGACGATGGTTGGTATTTGACTGACAAATTGCACTTTGCAGAGGTCAAGCGGAGAAAGAGTTTAGGGTTGAGGTAGAGGCCATCGGTCATGTTCGTCATAAAAACCTAGTGAGGCTTCTGGGCTATTGCATAGAAGGAGTTCAAAGGTTAGTTTTGTTAGTATTATAGTTGTATTATGGCTTATGGTCCTAGTTATCCAATCTTTTTTTTTCTTGACAAAAACTTATGCGCACGAGTTGCTCTGTTACTTAAAACTGGTGTAATTTTGACCAAAATTGGACTCATTCAACAAAAAACCTAAAATATATAATGAGAAGTATTATTTCATACAAAAGAAAGTATTAGTTTGTAGATTGAACATAAGTATTAGTTCATACAAAAGAAAGTATTAGTTTGTAGGTTGAACAGTATTAGTATTTTTTCAATATTGCTGACACTTTTCATCACATGAACTATTACTTTTCGACCTCTTTTTTCTATGATTCATGGAAAAATATAAAAAACATTTAAGTTGAATTTTTTTAGTCAAACTTGGGTCAAAATTGCACTAGTTGCACGGTGCAATTGGCGTGCTGAAGTGTGACTCTTCTTTGTTTATTTTCTTTTATCATTTAATTTTAATTTGATGAGATTATATGACTTTCTTGTGCAGGATGTTGGTATATGAGTATGTAAACAATGGAAATCTGGAACAGTGGCTTCATGGGGCTATGAGGCAACACGGT
This sequence comes from Stenogyne calaminthoides, assembly GCA_037126765.1. Lineage (NCBI taxonomy): Eukaryota > Viridiplantae > Streptophyta > Magnoliopsida > Lamiales > Lamiaceae > Stenogyne > Stenogyne calaminthoides. The sequence continues at coordinate 20,721,621 of JBBCBC010000032.1, forward strand.
ACCTTAACATGGGAAGCCCGCATGAAGGTTTTACTTGGTACTGCAAAAGCGTAAGTGGATTTTTATTATGAACTTGTTAGAGCGAATTATTGCTTTTCTCATTAGCCATTATGTTTGGCGAAATGTAAAATCTTCTCTGACATTATATTTACTAAGACTACTATGAAGCACAGTTCGGTTATTTTTATTTCTCAAAGCATCAAATGAATAAATTGATGAAAAAATTACCATCTGACATAATAAATTATATTCTGGCATTGAATATGCAGGTTAGCTTATTTGCACGAAGCTATAGAACCGAAAGTTGTACACCGTGACATTAAATCAAGTAATATCTTGATTGACAATGACTTCAATGCTAAAGTTTCAGACTTTGGTTTGGCTAAGCTACTGGATTCTGGAGAAAGCCATATAACTACGAGAGTGATGGGGACATTTGGGTATGTATATGTGCTTTCTTGTATATTTTCACTTGGGTCTGCTTAATCTATTCTTCGGATTCTGATTTCACTCGTAATAATAAGAGGCTTTTGTTAATTTCAGTTATGTGGCTCCAGAATATGCAAATACTGGCTTATTGAATGAAAAAAGTGACATCTATAGTTTTGGTGTTCTACTACTAGAAGCTGTCACAGGAAGAGATCCAGTTGACTATGGACGTCCTGCTGATGAGGTACTAAATTAATTTCTTTGATTCCAGTTTACGTTTTAATGGGGAAATAGTGTTTTTAGTCCTGTAACTTATTCCTATTTCGATTTTCACTCCTGCTGACTTTCACAAATAGAAAATAGTCTGATGACTTTCAATTTTTTGACATTTTAGTCCGTTAACCTGCTGTAAGAGGTGAAACATCCCGTTGATGCTGATGTGGCAGGACCTGATTTGTCCATGTGACATAGTCTTATTAGTCAACCGGATGTTTTGCCTCCTACAGCCGGTTACCAGACTCAATTGTTAAAACTGAAAAGTTATAGGACTATCTTAAATTTGTGAAAGTCCGCGGAATTGAAACCAAAATAATTGTAACTTACAGGTCTAAAAAACTAATTTCCTTAAATTCTTGGTAGATCGGAACATATACTATACTTTAACTGCAAAACTGAGAATGCCGTTGTTGGTGTCAGGTTAATCTTGTTGAGTGGCTCAAAATGATGGTAGGGAATAGAAGAGCAGAGGAAGTTGTGGACCCTACCCTTGATGTTAGGCCCACTACCAGGGCCTTGAAACGGGCTCTTCTTGTTGCACTGAGGTGTGTCGATCCTGATTCAGAGAAACGTCCTAAAATGAGCCAGGTTGTTCGTATGCTGGAAACTGAGGATGTTCCTCATCGAGAGGTAAGCATTTAGCTACTGCTCGAAATTAAGAATTAAAAGAAAAATAATACTTCATATATAAACAAAAATATTAGTTTGTACGCGGAACAATTTAGTATTTTTCAATATACACCATACAAACTACTTTCAAGAAAATGCAAAACAAGTGTAATGTTGATAATTTATGTGTCAACATTGTACCAATTGTACGGTGCAACTGGTGTGCTGAAGTGTTACTCTCTATTAAAATCATTTTACATGATATTTATATGCCCACTTATCTAGTAAGTTTCTGATTCCATGATTTGCCTTAAAGCTAACCCACATTCATAAATTAATACTCCCTCTGTTCCATGATTTTGTTCACACTTTCCTTTTCAATACGTTCCAACATTATGTTCACACCCAAAAAAGGATAACCTTTTATAAATTCCACCCTCGCAATGTTTACAAATTTACACAAAATGTCATTACTTTTGGCCCACACATACACACAATTCAACTCATCTCTTTACTTTATACATAAAGGTTTACAAAATTACCCCTTAAAACCCTACTCATTATTCCATTTTGTTAATATGTGTGCCACTTCACATGTGAACAAAATGTTGGGACAGAGGAGTAGTTTTTATAATGAACTACTTGCGGGAATGTCAGAAGTAATCCAATAGATCCAGTGAGTAACTAAACATTCATTGATTAGATATGAGTTAAACAAACAGGCTATAAAATAGAATTACCAAACTGTTTTCCTTCCTCATTTTTAACCCTTTTCACTGCCTGAAATGAAAGTTACATTGAACACTTTTAAGAAAAATATAGTTAAAAAAAATTTGAAGAATCCCATTTCAGAATTCCTAATACCATTGCCTGCAGGATCGCCGAACTAGAATGGCGAGCTTGGAAATCGAGCCGATGAGGGATACTAGCGTTTCAGCCGAGGTGGACCAATCAGAAATCTCTACATCAGAGACAACGGATAAAAACTAAACAGGATAAGAAAAACATAACTTTGTGGGTGAATTATTGCTCCTGATTTTCAGAGCTTTCAATGACACACTGTTCACATTTTCAAAGTTAGTTTTCTGGAAAGATTCCTGCATGGCAGCAGAATGATTGATGAAAAAAGGAGGGCCCATTTTGAAATCTTGAATCATTGGAATCTCTTTCAGGACATCACTTGTCATCTACCTCTAAGTTGATGAAGATGTTGCTGTACACAAGTCCCAAACTCCGAAAATCCTTTTATTTCGAGTTCGTAAGTTTCTTTATCGTTGGTATTAACATGGTGGCGACGAGCTGATTTAGCCGTTATCTATAGTTAGTCTATCTATCAAATTGTCCTATAGATGTTACATAAATTATTGACAGAAAAATTGCCTTATATTAAGTAACCTTAAATCCATATTGTCTCTCTTTGAATTACTGTACCATATTTAGAATTACTGTACCATATTTATGTTCTGTTTTGTTCTCTACTGCAAAAAAGTGTTCTCCACATGAGAGTCACATGGTAGCTGAAAAAAGTTGGGGGTGCCCTTTAGTGGGGTATGGTTTATAAAGGAGAAAATATATTTTTTAGTCCTTAAATTTTGGACTATTCCATTTTTAGTCCTGTAATTTTTTACTTTTTCAATTTTAGTTCTGAATGTGTCAATTTCAATCATTTTTTATTGGAAATTTTAAAATCTCATCAGAATAAGCATGCACACTTCATGTGTTATGTGAGGTAAAAGATCAATTTTGAAGTGTTATGTGAGGTGTACATGTTTATTCTGGTGATATTTTAAAATTGTGACAAAAAAAGATTGAAATTAACACATTCAGGACTTAAATTGAAAAGGTAAAAATATTACAGGACTAAAAATGAAATCATTCAAAATTACAAGACTAAAAATATTATTTTCTCGTTTATAAAGAATTTGTTAGAGGAATCTACCTATATATCTATGTACAGAAGTAGTACTATTTATTGGCATCATGTTTTGGTACTATTGTTGAATCTGAGGTTTCTGGTGCTATCTATGATTCATCTTTGAAATAACATGGGCTAAGGTTTGACAGAGTATCTAGTACCCTACAATGTTTGAATTATGTCCTTACTTTTTTGTATCATCTTTTGAGTGGGTTCACATTCAACGGCTATTTTGTCTTGATTTCTTCTTCTGGGTGTTTTTGTAGTTATCTTCTCCAATAATTTTTATAGCTATGATTTAATCGAGTTTAATCTAGTGGTATAAGGTTTGAAATTCGATTGGATAAAAAAATTTACCGTTTGAAACTGCAGCGGAATCCGGTTATGTTGAGTTTTTAAATTTGAATTAGATTTGGTGGCAAAGCTATTCGGATAAGCTGTTTTAACGATTTTGTCAATGCTACCCTGCACGGCACTGTCATTCAATATTTTAATGTATTGTACTTTACAACATATAGTACAACACAATAAATCATTGTTGAACACTGTCCTGCAGGGTAGCAATGACAAAACCGTCTTAACCTATTGGTAAATAGTTCTTTGCGTCAATTATACCGTGCGTGATTATTGAAATTTTAAGGGATTGATCTTGGTTTGTCTATCCTTCAGGATGCTGCCCTTCAATGTATTGTACAATACATTATAATATGTGATACAATACAATATTTTATTGAACATTGTTCCTGTAGAATAGCAAAAACACGTTTGAACCTATTGGTAAATTTTTTTTTTGCATCAATTGCACCGTTTGCAATTATTGAAATTTTAACACGCCTTACATTACCCACAATAAAACAGAGTGAAAAATTTTAGTTTATACAAAATGTTATTAGTTTATATAATTCAAAATATTAATTTGTATGCTCAACGGTAGTATTTTTCAGTAAATAAATTTGTCTTGTGAAAAACTAACAAACTATTTGGTTGAATTTTTTATTTATTAATCCATATCACTATTCATTTATTAAGGTTCATGTAAAAGGAAATATTAAAATTAATGATAGCAGATATTTTAATTTTTATCCATCTCTTTATCAGATATATCCATCTGTTACTTGTCCATTTTTGTAAAATTACTATAATATCCTTATCGATGCAAATCCTAATTTGCAAACCCTCCAACCCATTGTGAAAAAAGTAACAGTGTGTAAATTTATATGAGATATAAACCACACGAGGTAAATGTCATATGGTGGGTCAATCTTCTACTACACTTTTTGTTGTCAAACTCGTCTGCTCTATCAACCTGAACACCCTTAAACACGAACATTCACATGATATATATTTAATCACACGTGTATTCTTAAATTTGATTTTGATATCATATTTAAATGAGCCGGTCTCATATGCATTCAGATGCACCGTGCACTCATAGTATATTTTAGAATCATACAACTTTGTTATACTGAAAAATACAACTTGTTTACACTGAACTGTGCAACTAATTTTCATATTAATAATTACACGGTTCAATGTAAATAAATTGCATGATTATAAAATGCACTATAAATACGGGATACATAAAAGAATGAGAAAAAAAAAGATATAATGAGCATGTTGGAATAAAACAACCCTTCTTTTGCATATTAACTGGTTAAGGAATTACTATTACAGTTATGCCCGTAGATGCTCACATAATATTTTTATAATTTTTGTTTTATTAGTCTATTTTCTAAATATTAGAACAGAAACAACTAAGATAGATGGGATGGGTTGGGCCCATCTCATTCATGAGCCCATCTGCATATTATTAATAAGGTTTCAAGAATTAACAAGATCACCTATTCGGCCCAAAGCCCATCCAAAAAAATTGATGGACTAATATTAGGGTGGCGCTTGATTGGAAATTATTCAATACGAATGAAAATGAGTATAGGATAAGAGGTACTCTTGTGTGAGACGGTCTCGTACATGAGACGGGTCTCACACTGTACCCATACTATAATAAACTGACCCGCATACTATTAACATGTTAAAAACCCAACTATACCCTTTATTATTATTATTATTATAACAGTTATTATGATTTGAAAGAGATTTTCAACGCAACGCGGCAGAGAACAGCGCAGCAACAAAGAGAAAGGTTGCGATATTTTCACTCTGATTGCAATTTCAGTGTGATTTTCACGAGAAACTAACAGTATATTTAATTTCAATTCTAAATTCTTTCAAAATTTAAACCCTAATTTGTACTTGAATATGATAATATATATGTGTGTATACAACTATTTCTTATTTTTTTGCCGTAGCACTCACCGGCGCCGCACTACACACCATCTTTTTCCCCCATTGACGCAAACAGAAATCTATCATTGAAGAATATATTGACTTGCATAATGAATGTAAACTACAAATTTGTTTCAATTTGTTGATAATCAATGTTTACTGTTATAAGAATTATGAGAATCGCAAATTTGATTGAGGTAGATGCAGTATCAGAACTATTGGCATAGATGTAAATTTAACTTGCTAAATTTTTTTCTCCGAGAAATAATAGTTATTTGAACTGAGAGTTGTATTATTAGATTAGCTTTTATGAGAATTTGATTTGCGTGGATGCTAGTATCTCATGGAATAAATGATTTTTGTGAATGATATTATTGGATTAGCTTTTGGAGTGTTATGTACTGTGGGGGACTCATTCAAAAAATAATATAATGTTATCTTCTTCAAGTTTAAAGTGTCATATATCAGATAAAAAACATCAAGAATCTCTTACTATGGTGCAAAGTATTATAGTATTAAGAATTTCATCAGAAGTATCATATCTTTGATCTGAAGCATCATAACCAATTAAATTGTTTTAATGATTTTTTTTTGGTATCGTAAGAGTATTAGTTAGTTGATTATCGATTTATAGATTAGTTTGTTTTAGTCAATATAATTGACTAAAAATATAATGCAATAGTTTTTATATGTTAAGATCAGAGCATCGAGAGTGCTAAGTATTTGTTCAAGAGTGTCATATATGTAGTTAGGAGTATCAAAATGTTCTCTTACCATTTACCATGGTCCAAAATGTATAATATTCGATAATTCGATCAAGAGTATCCAAAATCTCTTCAAAAGTATCGAATTGTTGGTCAGGAGTATCAAAGTCATTTATGTTTATCAAAAGTATAAAAAAATGTTAAATTATTTTTGTTATTCATATTTCATATAAAAATAATATTATGTTATTGCATTTTAGTTTAAAGTATCAAATACTTTATTGAAAGAATCAAGAATTAATTATTATGGTACACATAGTATTAAGAGTATTAAGAATCATTTCAGGACTATTAAATATCTAGCCATGAGTATCAGAACCAAACAAATCGAGCATGCCTTGTGATCAATATAAATATACAATATTTATATAACCAAGCAAATGGAGTACATGTTAATTTAAAAGAGATATTGAGACAATGTCACTCCGAAATTTTAAAATACTAAGAGTATTAATTTATAATTCAAGAGTGTCATTTTTGGTTCAAGAGTATCACTTATGAATCTTGAAGTACCACTACTTTTTAGAAGATAACAATACTTAAAATTGACCAAAATAAAACTCAAACATGTAATACATTTTAATTTAAAACACATATTGAAATAGTTTCACTATGTAGTACTATAATATTGGGAGTATCGATTTATAATTCGAGAGTATCATGTTTTGGTTCAGGAGTATCAAATTGGAATTTAGAAGTACCACTACATTCAGCAAGACGAGTAATATATAAAAATGACTAAAATATAATTCAAATGTAAAATACATGTTAAATTAAAACAGATTATGAGACAGTGTGTCACTTTATAGTTCCCAAGGAGAAAGAACCCCAAACGAGAAGGTTTATCCGGAACGACCATTCTTTGTAACAAGTATGTAAGCTATGTCATTTATGTGTGGATGTTCGTACACATAGTGTGATCCTATCACTCACGTTTTCCATTTTCTCAGTCTGCAACAAACATATCAATAAAACAAGCAAATCATATGTCATGCATTTAGACCATCAAACATATGACTCTAGCTTTTTTTATTTATGCAAAACTAGTCAAATTTGGACAAAATAATGCCCCCAACAGAAAATATCAGGACCCATAGAATTCACCAGGATTTCTTAAAATCTAAAATATTAAGAACTCTGTTAAGAACAATGTTTTAGAAGTAGCATGTGCTCGTTAGTATCACTTGAGTTCGTTAGCTGCAGAAATTAAGAAAATGATCATATAGTATGCTAATTAAGTTTCAGACTCTTCCCAAATAAACTAATATTCAAGTTGAAGCTCTACAAAATAAATCAAAGAATGGAAATTAAAATAAAAAAAATCAATAATACTATGACATTTTGTCTTGCCAAATTACGAACAATATCAATGAATAAATGTCCATAAATTTATAATATTTTGAAAGAGCAGAACACTAATATATTCACCCTACATCCCCTCCTTTACATACAACTCTTCTTAGTTCATAACCCAACGAAAACAGAAGTGACACAGAACAAGAAGCGTAGGAATACAATAATACTCCTCTATATATTAAGTTATGACAATCTAAACTTGCCAGACTCCATTCGTGCAATGGCGGAAAGACGCGGAGAACATGAAGCGTCGCGAACGAGAAAGAAGAGAGAAGTCAAACAGCGAGACAAATCTAAACTGACAAGGGAAGGGGCTTATTAGGTATTCCGCCTTCGGGCTAGGTTTTGCTTAATGGACTAAATTAGGTATCTGGACCAGCGAATTTAATTGGGTCAAGTAAAGACCGTCTCATGTATGAGACCGTCTCATACGAGTTTTTGTCATATGATAAATACGATGGTTAATAGAATCAAAAACGATCAATTAACTAATGTACAGTACGTACAATACAAGAACGGTAGTTTAGTTTTAGACTTTGAATTAGTTTCGTTAAATGTGATGAATATCTAAGGCTAATATAAATTAATAAAAGTGCACATTTAGATTATATAATTTAAAGTAACACTAGAGTGAATCAAGTTTATATATGAATTTTATCACTGTTATACATAAAAATAATTATTATTTAAAAACTACTTTATTTTTTAAATAATAATATTTTTTATATAGTAATATTTAAAAAATAGAGTTCACGTGAACTTAGGTTTACATAAAATTTTGTTCATAATGTACGAGCCGATTGCATTGTAAAATAAAAGTGTTAAATATCTATAAAATAGTACACAAACACCCCCGTTCAGGGGAAAAAAACCCCTCAAGTATAAGAAACCGAACTAAATTCCCATATACTTGCTTGAATAGATGGCTAAAAGTTATTTTTGTACTTAAATTTGATTTCACAGGAAATTATGATCCGCTCCAGACCCGTTTAGACGGGTTCAATTTGAGTTGGAACTTAAATCCGTACCTTGTCATCCCACCTATTAAAGAGTTGTCCCTTTTCATCTCTACAAAAGAATAAATTATTTTCTTGTGAGTGAGTTTTAACTTTAAAAAAATAAAGAAATAAAAATAAAATATAGATGTGGAAATGAAATGACAAGAGATCGACAAGTGTAGATTAGGTACGCAATTAATTCTGTGGTAGAATTCTAAGATGACGTGTAAATGTGTCAGCAAGATGTAACCTAACTAATATATATATATTACTCCCTCCGTCCCAATCATAATGACATTTTTACTGTTCATAAGGATTTAGTGGAATAGTGATAAAGTGATGGGGTAAAAAGAGTTGTTTATTAGTATTCTATATTATAAAATGATAAAGTGATGAGTAACTGGGGGTAGAAAGTGTTGTTTATTAATATTTTATATGATAAAGTGATAAAATAATAAAGTGTGTAAGTAACTTTACCATTATGATTGAGACGAAAATATAAGGTACTTTACCATTATGATTGGGACGGAGGGAGTAGTATTTAGACCCGCGTGCTACGCGGTTTGAAATATATCATAGTATTACCATTGAATTATTTTTATTATCGGATATAATGGGTTTATGAGTATTTTATACCATGTGTATATTTTTTCTTATTAGAAATCAAAAATATTTTTATTTACATTAAGCGTTATTTGTTATGTATATATTAATATTGTTTAAAACATCAAAATACGAAATATTAATTTCATGGTCAATCAAATTTATAATACAAAATGGAAGAAAATTTTAATACATAGTAATGAAGAGCAATAAAAAAATGTATTCTCAAACTAAATAGTAGAGAAATCTATTAAAAAAACTATAATAATAATAGTAATAACTTTCATATTATTCTATTTGGTATTTATCATATATCTCTAGTTTGTGGCATTATTCATTCTCAAATTTGATCATCAAGAGTCGCTTAGTTGTCGACACTTGAGTCTCAACACCACCATCATCATCTTCCTTATATTCATCCCCTTCATACTTCCTCTGGTTCTCGGGAGTTATTTCTTCACATTCCACCATTTGGTCGTCACAAATTGATGAAGAAGTAGTCCGCTAAAGTAAAATTTATAAATTAATATTCATAATTTGAGGAATAAATAATATATATTTTTTAAATTTTACCAAAATATTTAAAACAAATAATAAATTAATAATAATACTAAATACCTTGGATGGACATTTTTTCTCCTCTATTTTTCTGATCAAATTTTCATCGGTAGATAACTTCACAACGGTATATACGTTGTAATTGTTGTTCAAATTTAATTGTGAAATATGGAATCAAAATATGAATTTTCTATCAATCAACTCTTCTAGTTTTTTTTAAAAAAAAAAAAAAAAAACCCAACTCTTCTAGTTCTGATGGGAATTTATCACATAATCCTTTCTACACAGTGTCTTAATATAAATTATATATGTATCATTACCATCAATAGTGTTGGTGTCCATGATTCCACTTCTTTCACATACAACATGACTTCGTTCACGCATTCCTAATAATAAATATTCATAAATATATATCAATTATAATTTAAACAAATGAGTTTTATACATTCATAAGAAATTAACAAAAATAATCATAGTATGATATAAATACATATCATACCATGTTTTAAAAAGCTTACATGATAGCTTCTATTCATAATTTAATAAATTTTATAATATATGATTATTTTATTATTATAAATAACAAAGTAGTGTAATTCATACTATATTTAAAGGTTGAGATCATAATTGCAGAAAAATGATCATTTTCGAACACAGATATAAAAAGTGTTTTTGAAAAATTCATGTTGGACCAATATTGCAATTTATCCAAAAACTTCTCATAATAATATTTGTATATTATTATAGAATAATTTATGTAATATATAGTAATAAATAAGTATAAATACCTTTGGATGTTCTCATGCGTTTATTTTGAAGTTTTCCGTTCCTTGCAATTTTTATTGATCCAAACTCGTTTGCTTCCAAAATTAAATTTTGTTATCATATTATAGCAAGTATTAAATTTTATATAATTGACAATCAAATCAAATTACTATAATAAAATTATTTACAAAATTTATAAAACAAAATATTATTAAAAATTTATTATTTACTCACCATGTTCAGTATTAGAATCCGTAGAAGTACTGCTACCCTAAGTAAATATTAATTTAAGTGATATATAAAAAAATTATGTGTACATATCTCCGGATGTCCTCGTGCGTTTATTTTAAATTTTTTTTTATTCCTTTCCATTTTTTGTATTTCCAGACTCGTTTGTATCCAACATTGGAGTATCTAAAAAATAGCAAGTATTAAATTTTATATAATTGATAACCAAATTAAATTATTTATAATATAAATTTTTTAATCAAATAATAATAAATTTTTTTAATTACTTACCACGTTCAATAAAATTAATATCTGCTAAATATTTTCTATATCAGAAATTTAAGATAAATAATAAAATAAATAACGAATTAATTAATTTAGCTTATAATAAGGTATATCTTTGTAAAATATATTTTAATATAATTCTCGTAAAATTAAATATTATTCAAATTTATTAATGACAAATTATTTTGTGAACCTGAGTTCACCGTGAACACTTTTTTTTTTAATATCACTGTTATGTATAAAATCTACCACTGTTATGTATAAAATCTATCACTGTTATGCATAAAAAATTTAACTCTTATGCACAAAAATTATTACTGTTAAAAAATACGTTATAATTTTAAATAGTGAATATTTTTATGCATAACAATCATAGTTTTTACATATAACATTAATTACTTAATGCTTAATATAAAAGTTAAATAATTAGATTAAGAACTTATTTCAACTAACAATTTATTGATAAGATATTTGATTATATTATTTTTAATATATTAAAGAAAAAGTAAAATTTATGTGTAAGATATGAAGGATGATATCTTTTTAAAATTTTTTATATCTTAGAATATTTTATATGTACGATTGAGATTAAATTTAAAATTAGAGTTATTGAAATTAGAGGGATTTTGAAATTGAATGATTTGACTTTGCTTAAAAGTTTATCTTTATATATAGCGAAGATATATATATATATTTTTTGATATGAATCTAACTAAGTTTCTATAACTCGTCAAAAAGAAAAACAGAAACTGAGTTCTACACGTGCCGGTTGAGCCTTGTTCATTAGGGTCAAATGACGGTAGCCACGCATAAGAACCCAACACTATTTTGCTTGATCCTTTATGGAAATGATTTTTTCTTTTTTGGGGCAGAAAATACAAAGTCGTGGTATTAAGCTAACGATAATTCGACTTTCACAGTAGCAAAAATATGATTCGAAATTCGGATCGAAAAGAAAAAAAAAAAGAAGCAAAAGAGCCCACTTATGGGCACACAGTTCCCAGCTCTCCTTGTCCCAGCAAAATTTAAGAAATACTCCACATTTTATGAAACTAGCCCTTCTAAATGATCTCATTAATTCTTTATGATTCCTCATGATACATATTCTTGATACATTAATTAAAATAAATATGAGTCAAATGAGCTGAAATCAGAATGAAATTATTCTTTTTATGTTAAAGTCCTATCAAAATGAAGTTATAATTTATTCTATTTCGAACTTCCATTATTTTTTGTAAATCCATTAAAATCATGCAAAGAATTTTCCTCAAAAAAAAATTAATGTGAACCCAAATTTATTGTGAATTCAATTTATTTAAATATCACTATCACTTTTATGTTTATGCATTAATGTCTATACACGACATTAATAGAGTTCACAGGAAACTGTTCAAGAAGAAAACTCAAACAAAAGATGATAAAATTTTAATATAACTTTGAAAGTATAAAGATATACTACCTATGTCACAAAATAACGTAACTTGCATATTTTTCTTTTTTAAACATCCCAAAATAATTTGCACAATCCAAAAATAGAAAATCCCCCATAAATTTCACTCACAATATTCAAAATTTTACACAAATTAAATATCATTACTTTTAGGCTCACACTTATACAGGGGTAGAACCTAAAATAGTCCCATAGCTTTTTACTTTTTTTTTGAAATGGTCCCGATGCACGAAATTGATCCCAATTTTACGCAATATCGTACCATTTTCATCCCAAATTATTCATTGTAATTGACAAAACGACATTATTTTTCATCATACGCCTTACATGTGAGCATTCGATTTGGAGATTTCAGGCTGAAATGCATGACAAAAAACGACGTTGTTTCATCAATTCTAGCGAATTTGAGACGAAAATGGTACAATTCGCGAAAAATTGGGATCAATTTCGTACATTAATTAATTTTTTGGGAGTATAATTTTAAAAAAGGTAAAAAATTATGATACTATTTTTAATTCTATCCCCATTCTCCACATATATATAATTCAATTAATTTATTTACTTTATACATAAATCCTTCAAATTCCTATTAATTATTCCCCTTTTTTGTTTTGTGCGAATTAATGGTGCAAATATTTATAATGGGATAGAGGGAGAATAATTTTCCGATTTTATTTTACGTATCCAAATGGAAAACAACAAAATTGTAGTCACTTTCATACTACAATCAAAGCACATAGTATTCAACATAGGTCACCATCTCCATCACTCTCTCTCTAGAAAAAAACTGAAGAGAGAGAAGAAAAATGAAAGCATAAAGTATGACAAAAAAGGACACAAATGTAACAAAAGTCTTTATCTCCAATTTTCTCCTAGAATTATATATTATTTTTTCTGTCCCCCCTAATCCCAAAATCTGATCACCATTTCTCCATGTCTGAAAACAATAACTCTTATAATCCCTATCATGCCCTCCATCATCAAGATCATCATAACTTCGCGATGTACAACCATGTACTGCAGCCTGTGCAAAACCCTAGTGATCAATTGCAAGGGTTTGTGGAGTACAATACCCTATCTGCAGCCTTTGACCTATCTTGTGGTGGTGGTGCTGATACTGTTCCGGTGACGCCGAATTCGTCGGAGGAGGTTGTTGAAGGTGAAGAGGATTCTTCCAAGAGCAAGAGAATGCTTGTGAAGATGGAGAAGGGAAATCTAAGAATGTATGTTCAATTTTAATTAATTAATTAAATTCTTAATTTTTTTATGATTATACTAATACTGTTTCTTATTATCCGTCTCATTTTATCCATTCAGAAATTAAGTTTTGTATTAAATAGGATATCAAAAAAATATTGTACCTTTATTTATTACCAATGGATGGATCAATGAATGAATAAGCTTATAAACTGATTAGCTTATAATTACAAGAATGTTTTTAATATTTGCTAGGGGTGTCGATGAAAAAAAATGAAAGATAAATATTTATTGATATATACTATATAGTAGTAAAGTGATAAATAATTAGGTACTCAATTTTAAATAAAATGGGAGGAATTGAGGTGGTATATAATTGGGGAAATTAATAGTTAAACATGCATTAGTTATATACAGTCAAGATGTGGACTTTATTGGTACAGATTTGAGGTTTTCATTGGTTGATTAATTAGGTAGCTAGCTTGTTTTCCAAGCTATTTATAGTGCATATTAGAACCATGCCACTTGTTATAATGAAAAAATGTAATTTATTCATAATGAACCATGCAACTATTTTCCATATTACCTAAATACATACAAAACTTAGCCATATATAGCCATATCTATATATGTATGTATAATTTGATATGTAATTTAAGATTTAATTAGATCTTCAGTTCTTGAATTGAATTAAATGATCACCTCATGATCTAGTGCATTGATTTACCTAAAGAAACCCTAGCTAGTATCAATAGCATTGCAACAAAAAATTGCAGGGAGTTAGTGTAAATTAATCATTTTCTTAATAGATATATATGAAGTTAAATTGCTTCGATTAAATTTGTAATTGTGTGTTTTTGGGTTTCATGATTAGCAAAGTGAAAAAGAAGGAAGAGAAGAATAAAAAAGAAGCACGATTTGCCTTCATTACAAAAAGCGAGGTGGATAATCTTGAAGATGGATATAGATGGAGAAAATATGGTCAAAAAGCAATAAAAAACAGCCCTTTTCCAAGGTTTGTTCATACCTCCACTTGCATGAAATTCAGGTTAAAAATTATAACTTCTTGAAATGGGTAACGATGGAAATTCTTGGTTACACACGGGTAGTCTGGCTACTCCGATTAAGATCATGTGTTGTACAGTAACGTGATGTGCAGTAAATTCATATGAGTATAGTGTATTTAAATTTAGTACACCACAATATTATAATATTCAGTTAAAAATATTACACAACACATATAAATTTACTACACAACACATTGCGTTACTATGGTATAACATGATGCATAAGAGTTATGTCAATATATGCATATATATATATATATATATATCAATTATGCCTTAGTCTTATAAGCTGATAATTTTTTTTTTGGTCCCATAACTTCCTGTAATTCGTTTTTGGTCCCATAACTTCATGTAATTCATTTTTGGTCCAAAAAAATTTAACTATCTAATTTTGGTCTCGATTGTCTAATTTATGTCCCATTTTTATCAAAAAATTTATCATTTTCAGTCATGTTCAAGTCACGTATCTGTTAAAAATGCGGACTTCTAACTTCCAAGCTCGCATGTGGACACTGACTTTTAAAAGAAAAAAATCATTTTTCTAAAAAAAAAATAGAAAGAACAAGAAAATTTCTCTTAATTGCGGAAAAAATAAATTTTTAACGTCCACGTCAAATACGAGCTCGGGAAACCCTAATTTTAACCGACATGTGACTTGTGTGTGATAAAAGAAGGATAAAATTTTATGTTTTTTGGCGAAAATGGGAATAAAATTGGACAATCGAGATAGTTATGAGACCAAAATTAAAATGTTAAATTTTTTGGGATAAAAAACGGATTATAGAAAAGTTATGGAACCAATTTTTTTTTCCCTTATAAGCTTATACCAATATATTTATCAACATCTGGCATCACTACACCCATAAGCTAATTAAGAGTAGGTCTACTATACAAATTTGTATAGATACAAATCAATTAATTTAGGAAATTAATTAATTCGCGGGTCTAAGATGACCCGGTCAAGCGGGTCAATGGGTTGGATAAAGTGAAATTGAGTCTCAATTGAGATTTGTATGTATACAAATTTGTATCCTAGACTTTGTCGCTAATTAATTAATATCATAATATTAAATATTATGAATTTTAATTTATAAGATTAACAATATCAGTTTATAAATGCATGAATGATGTCAATTTTATCATATATATGAATAAATTTCACGAGAGTTTGTGATAGATAGAAATCAGAGAGTACCATTATGAAAAATAGAGTGCTGAAGTTTAGGTGTGCATATGTAGAATGTGAGCTTAAATTCAATTTAGTTTCATACCTTTGGATTTTTTTTATTTTTTTTTGCAAAATGTATCAAAAGTTTTAGGATTTTTCAAATTCGTCCCAATAACTCTGTAGTTGATCCAATTTGACAAAATTGAAAATGTTAAACATTTTAGGACCTTTTGCAGAAAGATCCAAAGTTACGAGATCAAAATGACTTTTAACTCCGTAAAGGTTCTAATGAATAATTTATGGTCAAATGATTCACTTAGTATGAGTGTGATTAATTATTCAGGAGTTACTACAGATGCACAAGCCAGAAATGCAACGTCAAGAAACGGTTCGAGAGATCATACCAAGATCCAACGGTGGTGATCACCACCTATGAGGGCCAACACAACCACCACAGCCCCGCCACCATCCGTGGCAACGCCGCCGCCATGTTCCACCCTTCCCTATTCGCTCCGGCGCCCCTCCCATTTTCCACTAATACCCCTCAAGACTTCACGTTTTTACCATCAAATTCCACATTTGATGACCAATACTGCAGCTTCTTAATGGATGGAATGGCTTCGTCATTCCTCTACAAACCCTACCCATGAATCCAATCATTCTCTCTCTCTCATATAAATTATACTACCTCCGTCTTGATTTAGATTGTCCATTTATATACTATTTGGCTCGTGTTTTAGCGAGCGAATTGTTTATTAATATTTGAAATGATAAAGAGATTTTTAAGGTGTATGATAGTTCTATCCCTCATCTATGCCACACTTCCTTAAAAGTCAGGTTATCATTTCGTATGTTAATAAACAAGTCGCTCGCTAAAACACGAGTCAGAAGTGAAATGACCAATCAAAAGTAGGACGGTGGAGGGAGTAACTTGTATCATTCTTGAATTTGAACTTAATTTGCATGCTTCTAATATTTTATTATCTTGCTAATCATTCCACAAATTCGATTGAACTTTGAACCAATGCTTTTCCTAATTTGGATTACTTTAGTATATATGTTTTCGTATGGTTGATCAGTATCACCATTACATGGGGTGCACCGACAATGGACTATATCATTGCGAAAAAGTATTGATGGTCAGTTTCACGTTTGCAATTTCTGCGCAAAGCGAGCGCCCCCCAAAGGCTGCGCATGAGTCTTTTGAAATTTAGCATCCGTGGTGCACAAAGTGCCTCGGTTCCATCCTTTTGTTCCAAATTTCGTATGTTATTGATGTTTCATCCCGTTAGGACTTTTAACACATGGATCAGAATAAGGTGGTTCATTGAATATTTTTCATTATTTCATTTGTCATTTGTTCATATTATAGAATACAAAGTGAAACAACAATGCCTTGTGCAAATTGCTAAAGATCCTATGTTGGGCAACATTGATCTTTTTGAGGAGTCGTATAAATAATAAATGAAGAGGTAGCTAGATAGGTTTTAATTAGATGGGCACAACGTACAATTTAATTAAATATATATATATATATATATATTAAATGATTATTAACTATTTTCTTAAAAAATAAAATTTATTAACATCAATTACTTTTATTGAAAAATAATAATTACCTACTATTATACCATACAATCCGAGTAAAAGAGTGTTACTCATATTTTAATTATAATGTTGATTTAACACCAAAGTCGTTGCCCAAAAAAATGTTGGAAAATTAATATTTTTGATTAATTGCCAAAATACATGTAGTATGACCAGCTGAACATGTATAATCAGTTGAGATATAGACTTAGATCACCGTTGGATGCCGAGATCAGTGAACAAATGATGAAGCCAACAAATTTCAGACATCACTGCTGTCAATGCCCTATACTCGATAACCAGGTGGCTTAGCCCACCTAGCCACTGGGCTCCTCATTTGAGTGGGAGACCCAGGTTCGATTCCCTCTGAAAATGAATTTGGAGTTATGAGAGTTATAAGGTGGATTAACGATTTCGTGAAGTCTTTGGGTGCTTGGTGTACTAACTATTAACAACTAACTTTGTGCGATATAAAAAAAAAGCCCTATACTCGACATCAGTAGAGGAGCGTGCAACTCTTGATTGCTTTTAGGAGCGCCAGGAAATCAGATTCGGTCCGAGAAATATAATATAAGCAGACGTGGACTTGCAAACACTAAGATCATCAGCGAAGTCCGAATCCGAGTACGCAGTGAGAGTGAGCTGGGTAGACGGATGAAGTAGTAAACCATGATGTAAAGATCCCTTCAAATAATGGAACAATCTCTTGACAACATCCCAGTGTGAAGCCGAGGGGGAAGCTAGTCAATTTGTTGATGGTAAATGCTAGGTCCGGACGAGTGAGGGTAAGGTATTGTAGGCCGCCAATCACACTTCTGTACTCAGTACTATCAATTAATCCCGTGGACGAAGCAGACTTAAAAGATATGGATGTACATACAACCTTTGCACCCGTCAAGCTTGTGGCAAGTGTATACTTGTATTGAGAAAGGAATAATCCATCTGTGCATCATGGGGATTTAAATCGAAATGGTCCCGTAATTTTGCACCTTTATTGAAAAGGTCACATGTTTCAATTTAGTCCCCTATGTTTTTAATTTGTGCCGATTTAGTCCCAAATCGCCGGAGACCGGTCAAACTACCCAAAAACGACGTTGTTTTATGATAAATTCCCGACCGAAATTAGGGGCGTGTGATAAAACGACGCCATGTTTGGGTAGTTTGACCGGTTTCCAGCTATTTTGGACTAAATCGGCACAAATTGAAAACATACGGGATTAAATTGAAACATGTGATATATACGGGACCTTTTCAATCACTAATACACATTTGGACTTGGACAGCTGTGAAAAATGACCTTGGAGAGCGGTTATAACCGCTCTCAAGTAACAAATTATCAAGCTTGGACAAATATAAAAAACCGATGTCCAAGAAATCAAGATTTGACAAATGGTTTTCAACCGCATTGCAAGTGTGGTGTTGGGCAGCGGTTAATAACCGCTGTCTAACATAATTTTTTTTTTTTACAATTTCGTTTATTATGTTAGATAGACAACGGTTATTAACCGCTGTCCAATATCTTTTTTTTAATTATTAATTTATATTTTAAAAATCCTATAATAAAACTATAAACCAAAACTTATATATACGTCCAATACCATAAACCATAAACCAAAAATCCTATAATAAAACCATAAACCAAAACTTATACAACATATATATATATACCAAAACATCAAATAAATAAACATACACATCATGAAATAAATAAACATACAATCATAAACATACGTCCAATACACCAAAAACATGAAATATATATCATCACAAATATATAATTTAATTACATGCTACCAAAATTTCAAACAACGATCACTCAATATCGTATGAATATAAGAATCGATTGTAAAGGTACCCCGTCAATTGTTTTTCCATTTCTTCATCTTTTCTTAGAGTAAGACTTGAGCTCACGCTTCATAGACAAACTGCAAACAACGAATCAATCAATATAGTATGAAGTTTTATTCAATCAATAATAATTTAAATAAATCGATAAATTGACTTACACTGAGAGGAATGTTCGTTAGAGAAGCGCAAATTATATCTTCAATAAAGCAACACACAAAATGTCCACAATGGTCATTATCTCGTTGCCTCGGAACCTGTTGATTAACAATTATAATCACGTATTACAATTATAATTTCTTTCTATTAGTTTGATAATTTACGAAATTAAATTTACCTTAATGTTAATCTAGTTCACTTTATTTAACTTAGATCTTGAACCTTGACTCTGAAGGCGACTCCGATACATCGTCATCACACTATTATTATTATAATTAAAAAATAAAAATAGATTAAATATGCATAATTTTAAAAGTAAAACAAATCATTGTATAGAATATTAAAAATGAACTTACGCTTCCATATATGAAATGAGATCGTATGATTTGAATAAACTCCATCCCGAAATTTGGGTCCATAAAATACACACTTAATGTATTCATGTGTGGCAACCAACACCCAATGGTTCCTATATTATATTGAGAATATTAAAATTAACTGCAAATTTAGCATATATATGTGCAAATATTATAAACATGAATACAAATTTTAACGAAATATTTATCACTCACCCCACATTTGTTAGCCAAAAAATGAGATGATCGCTCCAAGTTTGATTCAGCATATGATTAACTAACCCATCCATGGCACATGCCCTATCACCCAATATGCAAGACACACGGGGAGATGAAGAATACATTCCACTTGCTCGACATCTCTCGGAGAGATATACCTCACCCAAATATCTTTAACCAACATATATACGCTAATTAATATTTAAAAAGAAAATTAAACTATACAGAAAGTGAATATTGAGAATTAGTAAACACATACCTGAGGTAAAGGGCTATGGTGGTTGCACTCAACCACTCGTCATTCAAGACTTCACAGACATGTTCCTCAATGATTTAATTCTTGGAAAGTATTCGATGAAAGTGAGCAAGCATGGGAATTGTGGCGATCTCGAAAGCATTAGACGATACCATCCGGTGCACCCTAGATCATACATAATCATCGTGATCTAAGTCTCCAAATCATGGGATAACCAAGTCTCGAGCGCATGGAGTCCTCGTTCTCCCCCTCCGATTGCCTACGACACCCCCGATTTCTCTTTAGCCTTTTGTGGTGATTTTTTTCCGAGGCATTTGTGGTGTCGACAGATTCTACAATTAATTTGCAATATTATTTAGAACCACAAATAAGATAATGAACTTTAATAACATATATTTTACCCTCATGGTGCTAGAGACCAAGTTGCTCGGCCATTCGATGAAGTGCCCGACCCATTTGTTCGATCGTGACGGCTTCATCGATTGGTTTTGCACAATCAAATCCTCTTGTCCGATTATGGGTACATCGAGTGTGACCCTCACGAAATCAGGAGTGATGGGATAACCATGAATCATTCCATGGGAGCTGTGCAATGTTCCTGTGGCCACCAACCGATCGGGATCCTCTAAATAAAGGTAAATAAAAGGTCGTTGGTACATTCAATAAGATATTTAGTTAGAAAATTTTAATACACTAGTCTTTAATTAAAACAAATGTGAGACATGCATATCGATACACGAGAGACGTTTTGAAGTGCCTCAATAAAGTCATCCCCTAGGGTTAGTTGAAAACATAACATTAGCGACACTATGTTCACAGCTTGCTCCACTCGACGATATTTCGTGGCTCGTTCTTCTCTCGGACCTCAAACGTTCCACATCTTTAGACAACTTGGCAACCTGTTCCGTTAGTATACCCACCATATTCATGGCTTGAAGACCAGTGCCATTGCTAACGATGTTCTTAAACGCCATATCCGACACTCAAGTGGCGGCGGGATGCTCTGGTGACCTATAGCCAGCCCAAATGACCATCGAGGCGATAATGGGGATGTCGTTGGCCGTCATGGTCTGAGATAGACGCTCCTGAATCACAAAAACAAAAGATTATTATTTAATTATTTGTTTATAAATAATAGTTTGTAATTGAAAGATTAATTAATGGATAGATTACCACTTCTTCGATGATGCGCTGTGCACTGGGATCGTGAATATTCCCGTCTTGACCCTTTCTCGGTAGTCCAAATAAGTCAAAATGGGTAACAATAGGCTCACTCTCTCCAAATTTTTCTTCTTTTTTTTTTTTTTACTATAGTGATGAACGTGTCCCTTTATTAGATATATTAAAAGTGAATATATAAAAAAAAAAAAAGTTAGGATTTTGATCTCACCATATTTTCTCTTATTAAATGCATAACCTTTGTTCGATCCACGATATCGCACCTCCATCGACTTGGCTTGATCGCGATTTTTATTACTTCGATTCTACAGTATAATAGAAATATGATAAACACTGAAAAACTTAGGGCATTAGAAATTGAGGAAATGACATTGATCAATTTTACCTGGAAATCATCCTCCATAGCTCTGCTCACAAACTCCTCCCAGTATGGAGCCACCATAGGGCTATTCTGATACGCCGGAGGTGGATTAGCCGAGTAAAGACCAGTTTCCGGATCTCGTGTGTTACTTCTCAACCAAGTCCGAAAATTCTTGGCCATTACTCCACTTATGACAATATTTGCTTCTTCTTTGTGTGGTCAAGACCTCTGAATGTAGTATATAATCATATAACATAACAATTTAGTAAATTTAAGGGTCATACTACAACTTTCAATAAATATATAATTAACATACCGTAAGTTCGTCCCATAATCTTTCCTTCAAAGAAGTCAGTTTGAAATTTCTACGCCATCCTTGGTCGGGCGAAGAAGAAAAAGGATCACGCCCCGATTGCGGCTCCAATGTAGAAGGACAACGACTCACTCTCTTTTTCCTATTGCTGTCCAAACTCATTGAACGATAATCGCAATAACATAGTATTTAATTAGGTTCAACGATCAATCAATATATTTATCGATTTCAAACTGCTCAATTGTAATAAAATTACCGAAGTGTTTTTCCCCTTGCTACTGAGCTCTCTTAATAGATGACATGGTGACTATACCCCGAAGCGCCGCTTCTCCCCGAGAGCTGCTTAGTGGTGGTGGGAGCATCGATTGTCACACTCTCTCAAGTCATCGGGATCTTTGCGATCATATGCACCATGATCATATGCGCCATGATCTCCATCAGAATATCCATCATCATCTCCATCATCTCCGGGATATGGCAAACGAGACATGATCCTGTAAAGCAGAAGAAACAACATTTAATAAACAAAAAACAAACAATATTCAAAACTATGCTTAAATCCTCACACAAGCATATTATCAAACACCTTGAGTGCATCAATTGTTCATATCTAAATTAGCATAAAAAATCAAGCCAAGCCACACAATATGTATTCATCTCTAACAAGTTGTTCATCTATAACACTAACAACATTAATCCTAATAAATTAACACTAATTTATGTTTAAATCCTCACACAAGCATATTATCAAACACCTTGAGTGCATCAAACACCAATATATATATACAACAATATACATACACCAATACATACAACATGATATATATACACCAATATACATGATATACATATATACACCAATATACATACACCATACATACAATTAAACAAAGCCACTAAAAATAATTAAACAAAGCCACACAATATATATATATATATATATATATATATATATATATATAAACAATTAAAAATATATAAACCAAGCATCAATTGTTCATCTAACAACAATTAATCCTAACAAATTAGCTAAAATGAGATTCCTGTCCAAAAGATCCTTTAAATACCCTCACCAACCACTTCCAAGCTTTGGACCGTCATTAGGTCTTAGAAATCCTCACCCACCCAAAGTTTAATGAGTTTAGAAACAGGAATCGATTCATCTTCCGGAAAAATACCTATATAGAGAAAACATGGTTTAAGATGGGCCGGCAAGTGGGTATAACTCAATGATAATATACTCATGATGCATTCGTTGTCTTCTTCTGAATTCAAAATTGAGTACGTATCCCTTGCAACACCCTCCCAATATTCTCGTGACTTACTGGACTTTCGAAGAAACCCCCCAATTACAACAATGGACAACGGAAGTCCTTTGCAATTTTCACAGATCTTCTTACTAGTTTCCTCTAATTCAGAAGGGCAACCTTCTTCCCCAAACGACTCTTGACAAAATAGACTCCAACTTTTATCCTCATCTAGTAAGTTAACCGTGTGGTAAGATGAATCAAAATGAATAGCAATATTGACTAACCTAGTGGTAACAACAACACGACTACCATTATCGTTATTTGGAAAGAAAAACTTAACGTCGTCCCCAAAGTTCAATACTCCACATGTCATCCAGTACGATTAAATACCTTCTACTGAATAAAAATTACATATGGAAGGAGAAAGCTAAGCGGCGGCGGCGGCGGTAGGGGAGCTTGGCAACAAGGCGACGGCGGTAGGGGAGGACGCGCGGTGGATGGTTCGATTTGGGGGAGAGGGAGGAGGAGGCCAGGGCTTCGATATCAGCTGGTTTTAATTCACGATTTGGGAAAAATTTCATTTGGTTCACGATTTGGGTGTATATATATTAATTATCCGACCTCTTGATAAATTTGCCCGAACCATTGTCCAAACTACGCTTGGACAAATCGGTTCAAAACCGCATGTCTAAAATATTGCACAATGGTTCTACACCGCTTTCTAAAATTTATTACTTGGACAGTTTTTGAACCATTTTCTTTTTTTTTTTTTAAAACCGCTCTCCAAGTCAGTAGCTTGAGAGTCATGAGAGCTTAAAAAAAAGGTTGTCCAAGTGCAGCTGTGCAAGCTTAAATGTGTAGTAGTGAATAAAGATGCAAAGTTACGGCGCCATTTCGATTTAAATCCTGCATCGTGTGACCTCGAATCCCAGGAAGTAGGATAGGGGACCCAAATCTTTAATTGCAAATGTGTCCCGAATGCTAGGTGAGCGCCTGAATTTGTTTGTTACATGATCCCGCAACTATTAGATCCTTAGTGCTAATATTGATCCTCATTCTAGTAGCAATTTATCATCTTCATCACTATATGTTGTCGGTCACTTCTCGTCGGACTCCGACACAGAACCAGTATTAATGTCACCCACACCTGGAAGAGAGAACTATGCTTGAAATTGAGATGATCTCCCCGAAGATGGTATCTCACACTCTTTGTCGGTGCTCGCTATGTCTGTACTCGTCCTTCTTGATAAGTTTGAAGGAGATAGTATGTACGAATGATGGGGATGCATTGAAGAATATTGATAAAATGGAGCTCCAGAAGAATCCATAAAATTCATCGGGAAATTTGGAATATTTAGAGAATTTAAAAAGTTGGGAAAATTGGAAAATTTTGAGAAGTTGAAAATTTTCATCGGATTTTGAGGAGCGTCGGAATTTTGTGGATGAAAGTTAGAATTTTGAGAAGACGATTTTTCTCCAAAATTATTATAATTGTAGTAGTTCATCCAAACATTGTGATCCATGTTGAGTAATTGATTGAGAAAAAGTTATAGTTGAGGAAAATTTATACAAAATAAAAATATATTACCTCTATTTAATTATATAGTGTTATGAAACTCACACAAATTTCATTCAACAATGATCAAGAAAAGCAACAACACTCAGTATTACTTGTTTCTCTTAAGAGTATCACTCTCAGCTCTCAAAGGTATCAGTTGCAGAAAGTAAAGAAAGCAAGTAAATCACACGAGAGTTTAAGTGGTTCGGTCTTTAATGACCTATGTCCATTGTAGGATGATGAAGTTCTTTACTCAGATGAACCCTAAAGCAATATACAAGAGAGATATGAACACAACTCCCTCACATTCTTCTCTAATATGATCTGCTTAATCTGATAACTTTCAAATGAGATAATTCACTACCCCCCTGAATGAAACCGCCCCCTAACTGACTCTGATAACAACTAGCTATCTCAAGTATACACAATGAAAAGAAACTTCTAGAATCATCCACTAGAACTCTCTCAGTAGGCCTTCAAAGTAGCACACTTGAACTCGATTTCCTGATGCACCTCAGAGTTGGTTATAACTGATTCTGGTTTAACCAACTATCCAGTTGTATCTCTTGCTTCCCAATCAAGTCACAGAGCTTTAACATATCAGCGCAAAGGACATGCACGTGCCATGCATATAAGAAACAAAGTTTGATGTTAAACATCTCACAATTCTCCACCTTAGCATCCAACTTTCAAGCTTCAGAACTTCACCCTCTACTCTGCTCATTGAAGAGCAGCAACACATTCTTAATGTAAACCAAATAGCCTAAGACACAACCTAAATTTTAAATTAGGAAGAGCCTTAGTAAAGCTGTCAGGGATTTTCTTCAGTGTCAATCTTCTCAACCTTCACAACTCCTTTTTTTAGTGACATCCCTCACAAAATACAACTTAACATCTATGTGTTTAGTTCTCTCATGATAGCCCTGATGTTTTGAGAGATGTATTGCACTCTGATTGTAACAAAACACTGTCACTTTCTTTTGATTCACACCAAACTCCTTTAAAATGCCTTTCAACCACAAGCTTTCTTTGATTGTTTCTGTTAATGCCACATATTCAGCTTCTGTAGTTGACAAGGCCACCACAAACTGATGAACTGATCTCCAGCTGATTGTTGTACCAAATAGAGTAAAGACAGATCCAGTGAGTGACTTCCTTGTATCTATGTTTGCTGCATAATCAACATCTACATATCCCACTAAAGGTGAGCTTCCATCTTATGTTTTCTGAAACTTCAAGCCTTTAGCTAAAGAACCATTCACATACCTCATTACCCACTTCACAACTTCCCAATGAGCCTTCCCTGGATCACATGTATCTGCTAATTACATCATAACATAAGTCAAATCAGGTCTGCAACATACCATGGAATACATCAAGCTACCAACAACACTTGCGTAAGGCACCTTCCTCATCTGATACCTTTCTTCTCTAGATTTAGGGACCTGTTGCAAAGACAACTTAATGTTCTGACCTAATGGTGTTGAAACAACCTTAGACTGATCCATGTTGAACCTTTTCATGACCTTCTTCAAGTATGAGTGTTGACTTAAAACCACATAGCCTTCATTCCTGTTGATTTCCATCCCAAGTATTATCTTGGCTTCACCAAGATCCTTCATTTCAAACTCAGACCTTAGAACAGATTTTACATACTCTATCCCACCCACTGATTCACTAGCAATTAACATATCATCAACATACAACAAGAGATAAGTGCAAGAAGTTGCACTTCTCTTAAAATAAACACATATGTCATACTTGCTTCTACAGAAACCAACTGATAAAATGAATTCATCAAACCTGAGATACCATTGCCTTGGAATTTGCTTCAATCCATACAAAGTTCTCTTCTAAAAACAAGCCTTATTCTCAGAATCATTCACAGATCACAGAAACTCCCTCTGGTATCTTCATATATATCAATTCTGACAAGTTCCCATGAAGAAAAGCAGTTGTAACATCCATCTGATGTAGCACCAGATTGTATTGAGCTAAAAGTGCAAGCAGAATCCTGATTGAGCAATGTTTAACCACTGGAGAAAATATTTCATTGAAGTCAATCCCTTCTCTCAGAGTAAATCCCATAGCCACAAGCCTTGCTTTAAATCTGATCCCACCTACCTTACTAGCTTCTGGTTTTTTCTTATAAGTCCACTTACAACTGACCAATTTCTGTGTCTTTGGTTTGTCTACAATGGTCCAAGTATCATTCTTCTGCAGTGAGATTAACTCTTCTTCCATAGCTACAAGCCATTTTTCTTTCTATTTACAGCTGATATCATCACCGTATGTTTTAGGTTCATAAGCCTCCACCTCAATTGTTGTACACAAAGCAAATGATACCATATATGTATCTCTGAACCTTAATGGTGGATTAATGGTCCTTCTCTATCTGTCTCTAGCTAACTGATAAGAGTTATACTCTTGTTCTCCATCATCAGATCCATCTGATTCATCTGCATTATCTCTGGCTTCAGCTTGCCTTTTAATTTCTTGATACTCCACCTCAACTTCAGAAATCCCATTCTGATTTGATGAATCAGTAACTCTTAGAGGCATCTTAATTTCATCAAATGTGACATCTCTACTCACAATGCACTTTTGATTCCCAACTTCTAAACACCACAATCTGTAGCCTTTCACACCTTGAGGATACCCTATAAAGACACACTTCAAAGCTCTTGGCTCCAGCTTATCTTGCTTGACATGAGCATATGCCAAACAACCAATTACTCTTAACTTCTTGTAATCACCAGGATGTCCTGACCACATTTCTTCTGGAGTTTTGAACTTTAGTGCTGTTGATGGATTTCTGTTAATGAGATAAGCTGCTGTAGTAACAATTTCTCCCCAAAAAGACTTAGCAAGCCCAGAGCTGCTCAACATACATCTCACTCTTTCAAGCAAAGTTTGATTCATTCTCTCAGCAAGTCCATCTTGCTGAGATGTCCCTGGCACAGTTCTATGTCTCACTATACCTCTCTTTTTACAGAAACTGTTGAATTCATCTGAAAAATATTCAAGCCCATTGTCAGTTCTTAGATGCTTAAGCCTCTTCCCACTGATATTCTCAACTTCAGTCAGCCAATCTTTGAACTTAACAAATGCCTCAGACTTTGATTTGAGAATGTACACCCAAACTTTCCTAGAGTAATCATCAATAATAGATATGAAGTATCTGCCACCATTCTTAGTAGTATTCTTAGC
Organism: Stenogyne calaminthoides; assembly: GCA_037126765.1. Taxonomy (NCBI): domain Eukaryota; kingdom Viridiplantae; phylum Streptophyta; class Magnoliopsida; order Lamiales; family Lamiaceae; genus Stenogyne; species Stenogyne calaminthoides. The sequence goes on from JBBCBC010000032.1 coordinate 20,749,868, forward strand.
TGGTCCCCAAAAATCTGAATGAACATACTCAAGAATTTCCTTAGTAGTATGGGTACTAGTACCAAACTTTAATCTCTTAGCCTTTCCATATATGCAGTGGTCACACATATCAAGTTTAGAGACCTTATCTCCACATAGCAAATTTTGCTTAGCTAATTCATGTAAGCCTTTCTCACTCACATGGGCCAACCTTTTATGCCACAATTCAGTATTATCAGCACTCTTAGAAACATTACAATGACCTATCACAGTACTTCCAACAAGAAAATAAAGATCATTCCTTTTTTTCACCTTTCAAAACTACATTGCTTCCTCTGGAAACTCTTAATTCACCTCTTTCTGACTCAAACTTATATCCCATTGAATCAAGCATACCAAGAGAAATAAGATTCCTTCTGAGTTCAGGGACATACCTTACATTTTTTAGAATTCTTGTAACTCCATCAAACATCTTAATGTTGACAGATACAGTGCCTTTGACTCAACAGGTCTGATCATTCCCTAGCAAAACTGAACCACCTCTCTGATACTTGAAATCTTGAAACCATTCTCTAATTGGACTCATATGGAATGAACATCTTGAATCAAGAACCCATTCTGTACTAATCTCTGAAGATGTGACAGACAAAGCTTCTGCAGATTCATAGCCATTGTCATCCATTTTGGCTTCTGTCTAATTTGCTTGATTTTGAGGCTTAGCTGGTGTTGCAGCTTGATCTTTATTCTTGTGAGCCTTCCACTTAGCACAATCTTTCTTGAAATGTCCTGGTTCATGACCATGAAAACACTTCCTGTTATCATTTTCACCTCCTTCACCAGATTTCTTTTATGATTTCTTATTCCCCTGAACACCACCAGATTTCTTATCTTTGAATTTCTTCTTGTAACTGTTGTTCTTCACAGATAGCCCTTCACCATTTGAAGCTTGTACCACTCCACCAGACTTCTGTAATTCCTTGGATTTCAGTGCAATTTGCACATCCTCTAGAGTTAGAGTATCATGCCTTCCAAATAGTATTGTGTCTTTAAAGTTTTCATAGGACTTAGGAAGAGCACTCAGCAGAATCAAAGCTTGATCCTCTTCTGCTAACTTGGTGTCTATATTCTCCAGATCATCCAAGATTTTATTGAATTCATCAAGTTGATCTAACACAGGCTTTTCATCAGTCATCTTGAATGCATAAAGATTCTGTTTCATATACAACCTATTTGCCAGAGTTTTCACCATGTACAAGCTTTCCAGCTTCTTCCATACACCCCTAGCTGCTATTTCCTTAGACAATTACCTCAGAGCTTTATCTCCCAAGCACAGAATGATGGTGCTATGAGCCTTTTCATGTAGATCTGCAAGTTTCTTCTTCTCTTCAGGTTTAGAACCAGATGGAACTTCAGTTTCATCTTTTAGTGCATCTGCAAGCCCTTGTTGCACCAATAGAGCCTTCATTTTGATTTTCCATAAACCAAAATCGGATTTCCCATTGAATTTATCTATATCAAACCTTGTAACACCCATCTTGATCCCTTCTTCCCACAGACGGCGCCAATTGTTATGAAACTCACGCAAATTTCATTCAACAATGATCAAGAAAAGCAACAACACTCAGTATTACTTGTTTCTCTTAAGAGTATCAATTTTAGCTCTCAAAGGTATCATTTGCAGAAAGTAAAGAAAGCAAGTAAATCACACGAGAGTTTAAGTGGTTCGGTCTTTAATGACCTACGTCCAATGTAGGATGATGAAGTTCTTTACCCAGATGAACCCTAAAGCAATATACAAGAGAGATATGAACACAACTCCCTCACACCCTTCTCTCTAATATGATCTGCTTAATCTAATAACTTTCGAATGATATAACTCACTACCCCCCTGAATGAAACCGCCCCCTCACTGACTCTGATAACAACCAACTATCTCAAGTATACACAATGAAAAGAAACTTCTAGAATCATCCACTAGATCTCTCTTAGCAGGCCTTCAAAGTAGCACACTTGAACCCGGTTTCCTGATGCACCTCATAGTTGGTTATAACTGATTCTGTTTAAACCAACTATCCAGCTGTATCTCTTGCTTCCCAATCAAGTCACAGAGCTTTAACATATCAGCGCAAAGGACATGCACGTGCCATGCATATAAGAAACAAAGTTTGATGCTAAACATCTCACATATAGGAAGATGAAGACCGTAAAAAATGACGGTGTATAACCGTTTTTTAAACCTGACAATCTTTTACGATTGAAACTTAATAATTATTACATTTAAATTCAATGATTTTTTTTTTAAATAAGAAGAAAAGAGAAAGCAACAGTCACGTTGATATAGTAAAATCTAAGAAGAAAAAGATAAAAAATATTGTAAATATATCAACGGTGAAATTAAAATATATACACTACAAAAAAAATAGTGTATTGTCTACAAAATTTTTCAACATTTTTCCAATGAGTAGGTCTAGTGTGAAAATTTTCATGTATGAAAAACTATAACATTGCCCTAAATCAACCATCTACATCCTAAACACTAAATAATGAACCCTAAATTATGACCTATTCGGGTCGGGTGAACCATGAACCACTTGGACCGACTGAACCATGAATTACTCAATTTTGTCTTACCTTCATCAATAACAGAATTTGGTTGTACATTTAAATTTTTTAATGTATGAAAATTTTCATACTATACTTTGTCTTTTCGAATATGCCTACGAAATTTTCAACGAAAATATTTCATCCTTAAATAATAAAGTTTGCCTACGACTTGCCTACAAAATTTTCTAATCATATAGGTTACTTTTAAACTACAAATATAATTGTCTACGAAAATGTAAATTGCCTAGGAAATTATTTGTGTACGTAAATCTGCCTATCGAAATTACAAATGTGTAGGTAGATTGCTCGTAGGTAATTCATTTGCCTACGGAATTAGGTTTGTAGGTATTTTTTTCAAAGATTATTCTAAAATTTGGTAGACAAATCGTAGACAATCCTCAATTTTTAAGGAATAAATTATTTTTGTAGGAAAAATTTGACACCATTTGAAATTTTTCGTAGGCAAATCTTCATATTCTTGTAGTGATATATATATATATTATTATTATTATTATTATTATTATTATTATTATTATTATTAAAAGGGATGGGTCTCACATGTCGAAGTCCACTCACACTTGATCTCACGCGCACACCATATAGCAGATATGAGTAGTTCTTTTTTGATGCTCCTATCTTCTCACTCTCTTTTTCCCTCAATTTTATCCTTCCCAGGTAGCACTAATGCTTCCCAAGACCTCTTTCTGCGCCACACCATCCCATCCACAACACATCCTTCCTTTTTTCTTTTCTTATAGAGGTGTGCCTCCACTTCATTTTCCTACCCAGCATTGTGGGTGGTCTAAAAGTTTGTTCATTTGTTTATCCTCATAGCATTTATATATGGATCTAAGAAACAATAATATAGCCATTCATCGAAATAGTTTTGAGCCAAACATTAAAATACAATCTTAATAAATAATGGACATGTCAAATTGATGGAAGGCCCAGGTTATTTGCATCCGCATTTTTAATTAGTACACTTATACACCCATCCTTGATCTCCTATGATACCCTTCTTTCTCAATTAGACCAATTCAAACCCTAATTTTTTTTCTTCTGCATTTTCTCTCTTCTCTTCTTCCACTTCAACAGATATGCTCAAAACAAAGGGAACCGTCGGTTCATTGGTTTTGGTTCCACGGTTTCGGTTCGAGAACCGATCTAAACTTTAAATGGTCCGGTTCCAGTTAAGGGATATTAAGAGTTTGGAACCGACTTCCCAAAAAAAAAAAAATCTGGGAACCGACGGTTCCCGCTTCTAAAAAAAGTTGACAATCATGCGGTCAAAGGTTATTTGACCGTCGGAGATGGACATCCTAGATTAACTAGCCATTGGATGGAATCAGCAATTTAATAATTTAGATCTCATTCAACTCCAATCCAATGACTATGATTAACTAGCCGTGAAATGTGATTTTTTCGCCAATGAAGTGATTTTTTTTAATTTCATTAATTTCTCTATAAATATTATACTATTTCATCACAAAAATTCACCCAAAAGTAATCCAAACATTACTTTATTTCGTCTCTCTTCCATCTCTCAAATTCTCATGTTATTATTCTCCTTGTCAATTTTTTTTTTTTTAATTATTGTCAAAGTCTTTATAGTATACTCCTACATTATAGTCTATACAGTTATTTACATATTATTCCACTCCACTTGATTTTGTTTTTTATTGTGTTGTCTTGTGAAGACAGTTTTTAGTGTCAAGTTTATAACTCTGAACTTGAAGCGGTCTCTTTTTACGCTCATGTTGGGATAGCACGGTAGGGTGGGTTGCCCATTGGCCTACTCTACCTACCAAATCCATTGGTATATCCAAGATCAGGTGGAAAAGCAGCCCCTTTCCTCGTGGTTTTTGTGTGAAACTGATGATTTTAAGGGTCTGTATCCTTTCTTTTCTAAGCCCTTTTCGGGGTGTCTCTTAAGTAAGGCAGCATTGAAACCATTCGCTGTAAAGTCCCCTTTTCTAATTGAGATGATTCTGGGACGGCAGGCTTTGTGTAAGTAGTAGTTACATTGCTCTCCTCTTTATGTTTATGGTAATTACATAAATCGACGCGCTTACGCTAAGGTGACTTTATATCTATAGAGCTAGCGAGTGCTCATTCAATGGTTGATCTTTTTAATCTGGTAGTCCTGGCCAACCCAGTGAGTAGCGATTGCTGCTCTCTTTGGGCTGAGCCCTGTCCTAGCAACAAAGGAAGGTTCACGAGTAATGTACCCATTCTCTATGCCCCCTTTCTCTTCCTACCGCGGTTTGGGTCCTAAGTAGCAGACATCACGAAGTAACTTAACTGACTTAATCCCCACGGAGTGGTATTCGAAGAGCAGAAGGCTGACTAAGGAAAGCAAATGACATAGTGAAAGCTTAGGCAGAGAATGCCATGGTTGAAGCTTTAGGCTCCATAGACGGAACTATGTATTAGGTATTAGTGGGTGGGGAAGGTCCGGAAAGCCCTCACTTCACTCTTGAATATGAATTCAACCTATATAGGAAAAATGAAAAGTAGTGGCAGGAAGCAGCACATCGGGAAATTGATATATTTCAAATAGTCCAATCGAGCTGCCGCCCCTGATTCGACTCACCGACCTTCTTTGTCTTTGCCGAAATCAATTAAACAAAGAATTGCAACCTGAGATGAACACAAAGACAGTCCATGGAACTTTAACACTAGCTCAGAAGAAATATAAACTGCCTCAACTAGGTAATATGCAACATTTCACTTGAAATTTGGGTGGTAAAACATCACCAATAATCAGGTGTATCAAATAATCAGTGCCTCCGACAACAACCAATCAATGTATTGCAACACAACACGGGAACACAAATGCTATCCAGAATCTAAAAGCTATCTAGTAAATTAGATTGCATGAAGTTGTAATGTTAAAAATATCAAAGAAGAGCAATGCCATATTTAGGCTTGGAGGGTTCATACATTTTTTTCAAGCAAGGGAGACGGTGAGATGATGATTTATGAAACTGATAAAACAAGGCAAGGAAACCATAACACCTAACAGTTGAACCTAGGTACCCAACCTATGTTTACAGGAGGATGCCACCAAATTTAGTCTAATAAGATTCACGAAAATCTGTAGATCAGTTCCCAAACCTTTCACGAAAAAGAAGAAGTTAACCATGCTCAATGGAATTCAAAAAAAGTGCAAGCACTAATACACATTTGGGCTTGGGCAGCTGTGAAAAATGACCTTGGAGAGCGGTTATAACCGCTCTCCAAGCATCAGCTGTCCAAGCTTGGACAGCTGATAAAAAACTGTTGTCCAAGAAAAGCACTTGGACAACGGTTTTTAACCGCTTTTCAAGTTTAAGATTGGACAGCGGTTATCAACCGCCATCAAAAAGAATATATATTTTTAATTAGTTTATTATTTTTTTATAAAACAATGATTTGAAAACCGTTTGTCAATATCTTTTTTTTTTAATTATTAATTTACATTTTAAAAATCCTATAATAAAACTATAAACCAAAACTTATATATACGTCCAATACCATATAACATAAACCAAAAATCCTATAATAAAACCATAAACCACATATATATACCAAAACATCGAAATATATAAACATACAATCATAAACATACGTCCAATACACCAAAAACATAAAATATATATCATCACAAATATATAATTTAATTACATGCTACCAATATTTCAAACAACATTCTCTCAATATTGATCGTATGAATATAAGAAACGATTGTAAATGTACCCCGTCCAATCGTTTTTCCATTTCTCCAGTCTTTTCTTAGAGTAAGACTTGAGCTCACGTTCATAGACAAACTGCAAACAACGAATCAATCAATATACTATGAATTTTTATTCAATCAATAATAATTTAAATAAATCAATAATTGACTTACATTGTGAGGAATGTTCGTTATAGAAGCGCGGATTATATCTTCTATAAAGCAACAAACAAAATGTCCACAATGGTCATTATCTCGTTGCCTCGGAACCTGTTGATTAACAATATAATCACGTATTACAATTATGATTTCTTTCTATTAATTAGTTTGATAATTTACTAAATTAAATTTACCTTAATGTTAATCCAGTTCACTTTATTTAACCTGGATCTTGAGCCCTGATTCTGAAGGCGACTCCGATACATCGTCATCACACTATTATTATTATAATTAAAAAATAAAAATAGATTAAATATGCATAATTTTAAAAGTAAAACAAATCATTGTATAGAATATTAAAAATGAACTTACGCCCATATATGAAACGAGATCGTATGATTAGAATAAACTCCATCATGAAATTTGGGTCCATAAAATACACACTTAATGTATTCATGTGTATGGCGACCAAAGACCCAATGGTTCCTATATTATATTGAGAGTATTAAAATTAACTCGCAAATTTAGCATATATATGTGCAAATATTATAAACATGAATACAAATTTTAACGAAATGTTTATCACTCACCCCACATTTGTTGGCCAAAAATGAGATGATCGCTCCCCAGTTAGATTCAAAGATGTGATTAACGAACCCATCCATGGTTTGTACCTATCACCCATTATGCAAGACACTTGGGGGAGACGAAGAGTACATTCCACTTGCTTTGTTATCTCCGGAGAGATATAGCTCACCCAAATATCTTTAACCAACATATATACGCTTAATTAATATTTTAAAAGAAAATTAAACTATACTGAAAAAGTGGATATTGAGAATTAGTAAACACATACCGAGGTAAAGGGCTATGGTGGTTGCACTCAACCACTCGTCATTCAAGACTTCACAAGACATGTTTCTCATTTGGCGAATTCTTGGAAAGTATTACGATGAAAGTGAGCAAGCATGGGAACTGCGGATTTATATCGAAAGCATTAGACGATACCATCCGGTGCACCCTAGGGGGTAAATGATCATCGTGATCTAAGTCTCGGTCATGGGATAACCAAGTCTTAAGCCTTGATGGAGTCCCTCGATTTAGCCTCATGTGGGGTCGGCAGATTCTACAATTAATTTGCAATATTATTTAGAACCACAAATAAGATAATGAACTTTAATAACAAATATTTTACCCTCATGGTGCTAGAGACCAAGTTTCTCGGCCATTCGATGAAGTGCCCGATCCATTTATTCCGATTGTGATGACTTTCATCGATTGGTTTTGCATCAATTGAATCCTCCTCTCCGATTACGGGTACATCGAAAGTGTGACCCTCACGAAAAACCGGGAGTGACGGGATGACCATGAATCATTCCATGGGAGCCGTCAGGTAACGAGCTGTGTGGCCACCAACCCGTCGGGATCCTCCGGATAGAGGTAGCAAAACGTCGTTGGCTGTTCGAATAAGATATTTAGTTAGAAAATTTAATACACTAGTCTTTAATTAAAACAAATGTGAGGCATGCATATATGATACCTGTGAGACGTTTTGAAGTGCCTCAATAAAGTCGTCCCTAGGGTTAGCTGAAAACATAGCATTAGCGACACTATGTTCACAAACTTGCTCCACTCGACGACATTCCGCTCGATCTTTTCTTAGACCTCAACGTTCCACATCTTTAGCCAACTTGGCAACCTTTGTTCGTTAGTATACCCACCATATTCATGGCTTGAAGACCGGTGCCATTGCTAAAGATGTCTTAAATCACGCCATATCCGACACTCGTGGCGGTCGGGATGCTCCTGGTGACCCATAGCCCGTCCAAACAGATCATCAGGGCCGATCATGCGAATGTCATCGGGCGTCATGGTCTGAGATAGACGCTCCTGAATCACAAAAACAAAAGATTATTATTTTGTTATTTGTTTATAAATAATAGTTTGTAATTGAAAGATAAATTAATGGATAGATTACCACTTCTTCGATGATGCGTTGTGCACTGGGATCGTGAATATTCCCGTCTCGACCCTTTCTGGTAGTCTGAAATAAGTCAAAACGGGTAACAATAGGCTCACTCTCTCTAGTTTTTCTTCTTTTCTCTTTCTACGATAGTGATGAACGTGTCCCTTTATTAGATATATTAAAAGTGAATATATAAAAAAAATTAAAAGTTAGGATTTTGATCTCACCATATTTTCTCTTATTCGTGCATAACCTTTGTTCAATCCACGATATCGCGCCTCCATCGACTTGGCTTGATGACGATTTTTATTACTTCGATCCTACAGTATAATAGAAATATGATAAACACTGAAAAACTTAGGGCATTAGAAATTGAGAAAATGACATTGATCAATTTTACCTGGAAATCATCCTCCATAGCTCTGCTCACAAACTCCTCCCAGTATGGAGCCACCATAGGGTTATTCTGATACGCAGGAGGCGGACTAGCCGAGTAAAGACCAGTTTTCGGATCTCGTGTGTTACTTCTCAACCAAGTCCGGAAATTCTTGGCCATTACTCCAAATGCACAATATTTGCTTCTTCTTTGTGAGGTCAAGACCTCTGAAGGTAGTCTATACGCATATAACATAACAATTTAGTAAATTTAAGGGTCATACTACAACTTTCAATAAATATATAATTAACATATACCGTAAGCTCGTCCCATAATCTTTCCTTCAAAGGAGTCGGGTTTGAAATTACGCCATCCTTGGTCGGCAAAGACGATAGGGATCACGCCCCATCGCAGCTCCAATGTAGAAGGACAACGACTCACTCTTTTTTTCTATTGCATTCCAAACTCATTGAACGATAAATCGCAATAACATAGTATTTAATTAGGTTCAACGATCAATCAATATATTTATCGATTTCAAACGCTCAATTGTAATAAAATTACCCGAAGTGTTTTTCTCCTTGCTACGAGCTCTCTTAATAGATGACATTGTGACTATACCCCGAGTGCGCTTCTCCCCGGAGCTGCTAGTGGTGGTGGGAGCATCAGTGTCACACTCTCTCAAGTCATCATATGCACCATGATCATATGCGCCATGATCTCCATCATAATCTCCATCATCTCCGGGATATGACAAACGAGACATGATCCTGTAAAGCAGAAGAAACAACATTTAATAAACAAAAAACAAACAATATTCACAACCGGATGTTTCATGTATTAACAACATTTCTATGTGGCATAGCCAGATTGGTCAACCGGATGTTTCATCTCTTCTGTTAGACATCGGACCAAAATATCGAACTCTGTTTCTACAAGGTACAATCATACATAGCGTGGCAGGGAGGACAGAATGGTGTGTGATTTTACAACACTAGGCATTCTAGGAGAAAGACCTTGTATAGAAACCATAACATGGTCCGGATAAGAACCTAAATCTGCATGACATTACATGAATATCCCCATTTGTTTCTACCAGCACAATAATCATGCATCACATGGAAACGAAAAAAACCCGTGAATTACTTCATAGCGAGAAAACATTCTAGGCCATAGACCTAAAGAACATTAACACTTTCCGATAAGAACTATCTATGCATGCATACATGATACATCTACTTATAAGTTACATCTGCATCATCTACTTATAAATTAAAATTTCAGTTGATAGTATACTCTTATACTATGAACACATGAGTACTAGGCTTGAATGACATTGTCTTCCGAAGTAGACCAAGAATATAAACAACAAGAGCAACTAAGTGTTATGGAGCAAAATATAATATTTCAAATTTAAAAAACAAGAGCAACATATATAATATAAACAAAACTAAGTGTTATAAACAACAAGATTAGTTCACTTCAAAAAAACAACAAGAACAACATATATAATATAAACAAATTAAACTAAGATTGAAGCAAAATATATAATTTCACTAAAAAAAAGCAAATTAAAGATCCCACAATCCACCTTTGTACCAACTAAGTGTTATGGAGGCGACTACGGCAGGGAGGATATGGCGGCCGAGGCGGGGAGGAGCGTAGCCTTGTGAGGGAGAGGAGGAGGGACGGCCGATGATTTGGGGGGAGGGAGCCCGACGACCCGGCTTAAAGGGTGTCAACTCAGCGACAAATGGCGATTTGGTTGAAGGAAAACCGATTTTACGGTGGCGATTTGGTCTTCGATTTTTCTTGGCAATTTTGGGGGAGAGGAAATGGAGAGAAAGAAATTAAAAGGATTCTAGAGCTAGGTCTCGGTTCTAATATATATAAAAAAAAACCAGGTTATTAACATTTGTCAAGTGTTTACTTTTAGCGGCAATTACTAACAATTGTCACAATGGTATTAGACATCGGTTTGAAATCGTTTAATCAAGATTTATTCTTGGACAAATTTAAACTTAAATCTTTTTTTTTTTTATAAAAACCGCTCTCCATTTATTCTTGGAGAAATTTGAAAAAAGGTTGTCGAAATGCAATGCTTTGTCTGTTTCAAAATGTGTAGTAATGAAGAACTAGATATATCAACTATTATTCACTATATTTACCACGGAAGGAGAGACGTTTCAGAAATATTTTATTTTCACTCTCAATTATTGCACTCATTCCCCAAGCGTCTTTTTCGCTTATTGGATTTGATTTAATAGTTGAAATAATCAAATGTGTACAATAAATGCAATTTAGTTCAAAACTAGCATTTTTTAGAGACCTAAGCTATTATCAACTCCCTACCACCCATTACCCCGGTTTCCCTCCACCCCCAACCCAATGTTGCTTGAAACAATTTATTTGATGTGACATGGTGTCTCTATCAATGACTTTTTCCCCTTTCCCACTTTTCCCCTTTCTTTACACGGTTTGTGTCCCAAACCAATAATTTTTTTTTTTTTGAAAACTCCAAGAAAAATTAGTTGGGAACATATAAATAAAGTATTTTTTATATATATAAATGAAGTTTTACATTTCATAAAATATTCATTGAACTCACATCTTCATTTCACAAAAATGGAAAGCTCTTTTTTCCTTTATTTTTGTTTTTTTTGAATTAGAACTACTCTTCCATATAAATTAGTAAACATGTAATGAACCTTCTAAAAAATAAGTTCCCCATTTATAAAATGAAATGGCCCACGTTATATGTCCCCAACTTTTGTAAGCAGTACACACACCATCAAATATTATTAATTTTAATCACGTATGAAATGTCATAAATACGTTCATCTTTCTCCCCACAAAATATATGTACCCACCTCAGGTTTTTGAAAAAACCTTCCTATCTTATAATAAAACTTCAGAAAACTTAAAAAAATTAAATTAAAAGAGGAAAAAAAAAACTAAAGAACTTGATTCAACCGGGTAAAAAACTGAAAGGGGCAAAAAGATTAACAAATAACCCAGTAACAAAATCTGTAAAAAAAAAAAAAAACGTTTGTTCAAATTTTCGAAAAACTAATTCCGAAAACCTGATGATTTTTTCCGACTAATTTTTACATAAAAATGTAAAATTTTCAAAAAAAGTCCACAATTTGTAAATATAGTTCGAACACAATTTTCGACACAAAATTTTTTCGATTTTTTTTTTTAAATCTTGGGCCTGCAGCTATCTAATTTTTTGGAGCACCAAAATGTTCGGTCCACGTAACTGATCCGGATCAGGGCCTGGTCTGGAAACACCATTGACTAATCCGGTGCGAATTACGTGGGGCCTGATTACACATGGGCTAAATTGGTTCATGATTGCATATGTGCTGAATTTATGGAGAGTTGACCAGCGCATTTAGTGGAAACGCGTCTGGTCAACAGGGATTACAGACTTACCACCTCTGACGCGCTGCATTAATTATCACGCGTTTTTCCTTCTGCATGGGTGGAGACACACTATAAATAGGTGTCACATGCATTGAGTCTGATACACTTTGTACACTTCTCTCACGAAAAGATATTATCTCTCACTCTCTGTCGCATATACAATATCTCATGCGGAAGTAATCAAAGGATAAGACAAGAATACACATTCGATGTGGTTGATAAAGGAGTATTTTTATATGTGTAAGAAAAATTTATATCTACTATCAAACTTGCTAATAAAATATATGTTTCCGCATTTTTAGCGCAATACATTTTCCTAGCGAGAGCACAATGAAAACATTAATTTAAAAAATTAGAGATATAAAAAAAATCTTTCTATTTCATTTAATTCAAAATGAACACACACACACAATACCAAAAGATACATTTTACACGTTGTTGTAAGTCGTGTTGCGTGGAAAATATGATGCGGCGTCTTGTGTGATGACTTAACAAACAAAATAGATTATGTGTTGGACACATAATGTGCGTGGCGAGCACGATGCGTGTGTGGCGAGCACAAGTGTAAAGTAAAGTGACAACAAGGATTTGGTGACCAAGTTCATCAAGGTTAACTACGTCTGGTGGCTTACCAAGACAGGGTTGTATTATAAGTGATTTGGGGGTGTGTCGAGCACAGTGTACTTGTGACGAGCACAATGGTTGTGTGAGATGGAGAGCGGATACAAGAGTTATCTTAGGAAAATTTATGAACCCTACTTCTGACCTTTGGGGGTCTATTTTTAGAGTTTTGTCAAGCATGAGCTACCTTGGTAAGCTTGTCTTTGGCGGCAATGTAAAAAAATCTTTGCCATAGTAGCGAGTCTTTGCCATGGTAAGCTTATCTTTAGCGTTTAAATTGGCATCTGAAGTGTGCACGGGGTGTTGCCACGTTTTCTACTGTGCTTCCCCGATTGACATCCGTCTTTGCTTGCTTGCGACGTCTCCGACCTGTCATCCAGGTGGTAATGGCTTAGCAGGTGACCTAGTCTTGGTGTTCGCCATGGTGTGCTTGCTCCTGAAAGGCCATTCTGCTAGCCTGGAAGGCGCGGCCGTAGGCCAAGCGCCTTGGTCCTTGCTTTCTGCTCCCTCTGGGGCGACAGGTCTTCTCTTCTCTGCTCGTCTGGGCATTGTCTTCCCTTCCCTGTTCATCTAGGCATTTTCTTTCCTTCTCTGTTCGTCTGGTGTTCTGCTCGGCCATTACTCGTGCTCGCCCGTCTTGGTGGGTGGTCACTGGGTTGCCGGGCGAGCATAATTTCTGCAGTGTGGTGGCCTCTGGCGTCCTCGAGTCACTGGGTGGCGAGCTCTGGCGAAACAATTGGACGGCGAGATGTCGTCGGTGGCGATCACTGTCGATGGGCAAGCGCGCACCTTTGATTTATTGGTCCACGTGTTCATCTGCGAACACGTGGCAGGAAAGTTCTTGATCGTGTACAACAATACCCCCCAGTCGGGCCGCTTGTGCTTATCACGGGGGCCCGACTGTTCTAACTATTACACGTGTTTACAACTTTTTGCCATTTCAGGCAAAATCGCGATCATCTAGATATTACAGTGTTTGTCTTTTTCAGAAGGAATTTCGAGAAACGGCGAGCATAAACTCTCTCGGGGTCAAACAACACGCCTACCATCACGGTCAAATCCTTTCTTGATGTTTTGGTCGCCCGAATTGGCGTGGCTCGTGTTTGTCCAAACTGGTGCCGAGGTGCTCGTACTCCGAGGTGAGCTTCTTCATATGAGTCATGCTCGTTGTCACGGAATACCGACGCCGAAGGGGCGGGCAGGTCGACGCCGTAGAGGCTGACCATGGGGGAGAGCATGCTAGCAACCCCTCGCTTGGTCGACCACACAGGAACAACTTCACCGGGTCGGCTAGAAAAATGACTATAAAGTAAGTAATGTTGAGAGCTTACTTGATAGTGGTCGTGTGATTGACTTTTCTCGTGTTAATCACTTTCGAAACTGTCCGACGTGTTCTGCCATCCAAACAGTTGGACCCCTTCAAGATCGAATCTGAAGTAGTGGTTGACCGACTATCTCCCGGCCCCTGGCCTCTATCTCCGGTCTGCCGATCTCCAGGAAATCAGCCTCAATTTATTGTTCTTGTCAAAGGGAGTCGAGATGATCGACCCCCCATCTGATGATGAGGACACAGCCGTGGGCGAGCATGGGGATGATACGACAGCTAGAGGCGAGCAGAGCGCTCAGGGCGTGGGCGAGCAGAGGGCTCGGGTTGGTGGCGATCAAAGTGCACTGGATGATGGCGAACGTAAGGTTGAGGATGGTGGTGAGCAGAGGGCCCAGGATGGTGGCGAGCAGGGAGCTCTGGATGGTGGCGAATAGGACAGTCAGGATAGGATGGGACCGGTCAACTCTTCACTTCCGCCGACTCCGGATAACGAGCCCTTTCCTTAGACTTTTTCTTTGCAAACTCTGTGTTTGGATAGGATAGCCTTTTTTGCTTGGCCGGGATGGCCGTTGTAATGTTTTGAACTTTCAGATGCTGTTTATTTACTTCTGTTTTCTTGGCCGTTAGTGCCCCTTATTTCTTTTTATGAATCGAACAATTTGATATGTTTGTGTTTAACTTGACTTCGTTTTATGATTGTCTTACATTGTTGCAATCATGATGGTTGTCTTATTTAGTTGCAACCGTTACTTGTTCGCGATCATCTTATTTTGTTGCGATCACTTCTGCTCTGGTCGTCTTATTTAGGTGTGACCATGTACCCAATGGTCGCTTTGTTGCGGGCATTGTAAGCACATATTCTTTCTTCAAGCAAACACAAACTCGACTCTATTCGATTTTTATTGGACTCTGGTCGTCTTATTGTGGTGCGACCATCCGGGGTACGGCCAAAATGGATAATGAGGATATACATGCCCCTACCTGTGTATGATAAACCTGCAAGTTGCAACATATTAAAAGTACGTTATTAGAATAAACCTGGCGGGGTGGACAAAAGGATTGCCCGTAGATTCTTTGAGTCGCTCGCGAGTCTCCGGGTGCCCAGTAGCTCTAAGTCTTCATGGTGGAACCCAACCTCGTTCTGGACCGAGAGTTAGCCCTACCCAATTTTTTGGACACTTTCGATGAGTGCAATTCTTTGCCGAGGGAAGATGCTGGAGCAGTTGGTGACCACAACGCCGCTGGTGAGTCAAATGTTGAAGGAGTAGGCGAGCACGACGTTGAGGCCGTGCAGGACTGTGCTCGGTGGCGAGCAGGTTGGCGAACCACCGGTTGGTTGGCCCCATAATCCGACTTATACTAAGTACAACGCTCAGTGGGAAAACTGAACACTGCGGACGAACGGAAGAAAGGATGGTTATACGTGCCTCCGCATCATTTGGTCGCCCTCGACCCTACTGATACATTTAATCATATTGTGCTTTTTTTTGCGCATAATCTTGCCATGTATCGTTCTAACACAACTTTTTCCTTTCAGCCTGGCCTGCTGTTACCCTTGCCGTGAGCACCGTCGAACATACTGAGATGGCCCACAAGAAGAAACCATAGGCCTCAGAAATCAAATTAGAGAAAGTGGTATTGACTGCATTGTGAGTGTGGTGGATCGACGAGTGAAACAATCAATAATAGGGGGTGCTGTCAGTGATTATATGATGAAGATAACTTGCAAAACTATACTAAAACAGGTTATTGATTACGTTATTTGTCTTATTCGTAAAAAAACCAATGATTTGACTCATCATTTTGCTTGGACGTTTGGGTTATTCCCAAATCCTTATTATTGGGTTGAGCCTCCAACTGCTGTGGATGACCTTCTCGATATTTATTATTTTTGCATTTAAATTATAAGAGTTGTTTTTGTTCAAAAAAATACTCCATCCGTCCACCAAAACTGTGCTAATTTCGTTTTGACATGTTGTACGGAAAGGTAAATTAAGTACGTTTATGGACACAATTTTTGTTTATCTTCATTGTCTAACAATCACTTAATTACTTTATTTTTATCGTCCAACAATCACTTAATGACAAGTTATCATTTGAGGGAATTTATCACTTAAGTTAGAAGTCTATATAAAATAAACGCCCAAATTTTGCCAATATAAATTCATATGAATTTGTACAAGAAAAAATTTGAACTTGAGAGATAAAGATAGAGAGTGAGAGAGATGATACTGAACTGTGGATCAGTGATGGTACAACGGCGACCTCTTCCGGCCATGAAAACACTCTGTTTTGCTTCTCCATCTGTTACTGCGCTGCAGCTTCGCCAACAGCTTGATACCCTTCACAAGGAGGCCGACACCACAAGACACAAAGGTCAATTTCTTCCTTCAATTTTATCATTATATGTTTTCTTCATGGGATTATTGGTGATTTGTGAAGATTTGGAATTGAAAAAGTCGATTAGAAACGCGCGTCCTAGCATCTTTGCTATTTTCGATTATAACTGCATATGATTTCCATTAGTTTTGGATTAATCTGATGGTTTAGGAGGACCTAAGTATGTTGACTTGCACACAATCCTCTATCCATATTACCAATTGCAATAGAGGAAATTAATTGGTTAAACACTTGTTCTCTTGGAGGTGTTAATTGTGAACTACATATACAATGTAGATTTTGATTAAGGTGAAGCAAGGCAAATTTATTAGCCCAATTGGAGTGAATGCAACTATTGAGTATTGACATCTGATGGGCATTTTATTCAGATTGTGATAATATAAGTTGGATCACCAGTATCTAAAATTCTATATCATTATATGGTTGTGTTCCATAT
Source organism: Stenogyne calaminthoides (assembly GCA_037126765.1). Taxonomy (NCBI): domain Eukaryota; kingdom Viridiplantae; phylum Streptophyta; class Magnoliopsida; order Lamiales; family Lamiaceae; genus Stenogyne; species Stenogyne calaminthoides. The sequence goes on from JBBCBC010000032.1 coordinate 20,766,880, forward strand.
GATGCCAGTCCAAATGAAAAACCATGACCTGTTGTGTTTATTTCCTCATTAAGAGATCTGAATGGGTGATAAGTTGCACACAACAAGTCATTCTTTTAGTTCGATTGTTTCAGCTTGTATTGGTTTTTGGTCTCAACATAGGGAATGAATGGCTATATGGCTTGAAAGTATGGGTTTTATCGAATGAACCTGTACATAAATGGTGGATTGAGCTCTTTAGTGGTAACAAATGGTTTTACACAAGCTTTGGGATGTTTAGGGTGAAAACACTCTGTTTTATTCTAGGAATGAATGATGCAAGAAAGCAACCTCCTGATATACACTTACTCTCGCTGAATCAGATATATCATATGCAACATATTTTTTTTTTTTTTTTTTTTGACCTTTTGGGTTTGGCTTGTACAATTTTCATCATATTGTTGTTATCTAGTGTAAGTATGTAGAAAATAGTCGTTATGGCGATTTTCAATTGCTTTTGCAACAGTTGGTTGGTGCTTCATCTTTATAAAAACCAGTGATTTATTGATCATCATCTAACATGTGATCCATTTGAAAGAAATTTATATTGTTTCTTCATTCTTCTTTTATCTTTGAGGGAACTTCAGTTGGAAGTTCGTACGAGATCCCTGGGATTTTGCCTCTCCTTCATAAGGTTAAAAGCAATGGAAATTGTAGGTTTAGTTCATCAGTATTCATGAGTGCCGTCTCTCTAAAAAAAATTCAAGGCTATTCGGATATATGCCTACAGATAATGGAATCTCTAGATGTTTTGTCTACTTCTTAGTTCACTTTTGTTATAGATTATTCTTTTGTGCTCTGTGATATATTATATCTTTAATAAAAATAAACATCATTAATTCTGTTCCACTCTTCTTTAGCTATGAAACAAGTTTTATTACCTGTAAAGATGAAAGAAGCAATATAGCTTTTTTTTTTAAAATCAGAAGCAATAAAGGTTGGCTGGCCAAGAATTTAGAGTTCTGAGGAACAAAACATATGCTCCTACGTGTACGAACATCGATGCTTAATTTAGAAAATAAGATTAGGAAAATACTTCTTTGCACCAAATGTACCGTGCAACTAAAGTGCTTTTTTACATGGTATTAGTTGTTTCTATAAAAGGTATTAGTTGGCCAGTATTAGCTGCTTTCATTGAACAATATTATTGAATAGTTATGCACCAATTGCAAGTGCAACTTGTGCACCCAAGTGATACTCATAACATTAATTCCATCCACTTATTTGGGTTAGAGGACTTAAGTGCTAATATCCTTTTTATCGTTTGTTTAGCTGCGGAGGTGTCTTCCTTATGAAAGAGACTGACTGAGTTTGTATTTCCAGCCAATAGTGCAAGGTTGAGACTGATGCGGTTGTCTGAAGCAGTTGAGAAGCTTAGACGGCAAGCTGCTGTTTGTGTTCAAACAGGAAAGGAAAATGATGCTAGGGAGTTGTTATATCAAAAGAAGAATGTAATGCAAGCCATGGAGAAATTGAAGACTCGTATTGAATTGTTTGACCAGCTTTCCAGGAAACTACTTGAGGTATACTACTCCCTTTGTCCCAAAGAGAAAAGTGTTATGTTTCTCTAATGTTCAAACTTTTGAGTTTTGGTCAACTAAATGAAGGTGCGATCTTTTATAAACCAGCATCTATTCTCACTTATGTCCCTCCATTTTTGTTGTTCTAACTTATTTAATCACACCTAACATGATTTGGGTTTAGTTATAAATTTATAATTTCATTATAAATATTTCAATTAAAACTAACTTTAACATTTGAAATACTACTCTTGTTTGGAATAAGAAAAGCTTTAGAAACAGATTTTTTTTTTGTTGTGGAGACCAGAAAAGACAATATAAATCTTGGATTTTGGAAAGTGCAAGAAGTATATATCTCATGTAAGAATGATTTAGGATCTGCTAGCTAATGGTCCTTCCTTGAGCAAATTCAGCTATAAGAATCTTTTGCCTCTTCTATGCCTGTGTGCACATATACATATATTACGTATATACATTTACTTATTTATTTTTCTTAATTTGATCCTTCTGCCCATGTGAATGTCCATTTAATTTCAGGCAATTTCCATGAAAGAGAGTCTACTAGTTGGGAATATGGCATTGGATCTTGAAGTGAACGAGGCAGCATCCCCTATCCCTGTTCGAATTGTGTCTCCAGTGGATGAAAATCCAAATAATACAGATGATAATCAGCAGGTGGATCTTAATAACCTGGAAATTAGAGAGGATCAAGAATCACAAGTTTTAGTCGATAGTCAAGGAGACATCTATGCCCCAAATGACCAAAATAGCCCTGACGGGACCATCAGAGGAGAAATGCTGACTGGTTTTGACAATGTCCAGGGTCTGAGGGACCCATCCACATTTGAGAACTTCGTGACACACATAGATCAACAGCTCAACAAAATCGAAGAAGAACTCAAGAGTTTTATAAGGTTTTCAATTATGGTTTTGGAAAATAGGGGAATGCCAGAATATTCAAAAGTGCAGCATGCTACAGAAATTCTTGAAGGTGTTTGTCGTGTTAGAGAAAGGTAACATTTAATCCGACCAAAATATTACTCAACACCTTGAATATTTCCATCTTCTTGTTATAAATAATTCATATATTTACAGAATCGCCGCTATCAAGAAAACTAAATGAGTTCCCGTGAAGTGCCATTTTGATGGAAGCTGTTTCCTTCAGCTAATGGCATGATGATGAAGGTGATTTGCTACTCGTTTCTGCAAGATTCTTGGTTACATTTCTGTGATGAAATGAATTATGACAGGCTAAATAGAGTTCGCCAATCAGTTGCAGTGTGGGTGGTGTAAAGGATCTACGCTTGGGCTTCGTTTATTTTGCTCAGTTAGGTTGGCTTAACTTGGTTTAAAAGAATTAGTATAGGTTACTCGGTTGTTCACTTTTTTAGTTTAAAAATGCGGGTAGACCGCTTGACCCGGGAATAATGGCTGCATACCTTTTGTAATAAACCTCCCATTTTGGACGGTTTATCAAACCTTACTACTATTCATTGTGTAAATTGACAATATACTCCTCACAGTACATATGTAAAATTACAGAGAGAGCAGAACAACACACTCCAGATTGTTCGCAGAGGGAGTGAAGAAGATTAAATTAAGACGCTACCAAGAAGTGAAACATGTGAAGATCCTATTCATAACTCCAAATAACCAAACATCAAAAGCTACAAATTTGCTTCCGCAACAAAAAGGGTAAGGGTTCGTTTGGCTAAACTTATTTTAAACATCTTATAAGCTCTAACATCTTATAAGTTGTTTTGAGTGCTTATAAGATATAATTTTTAAGTAGCTTATAAGTTGTTAAAGTGTTTGACTAATAAAACTTATAAGTTCTTTAATAGTAATTTTTTAAAAACTATTTTTTAATTTTAAAATTAATATAATTGTTTTGATTTTTTTAATAATATTTTTTTTGAAAATAAATATATTTTTCCAAAAAAAGTTTTTTTTTCGATTTTTTCCAGAAAATATTTTTTCAAAAAAAATCGAAAATATTGAAAAAAAATCCATAAAATAATTTTTTTCAGAAATAAATAAATCGAATTTTTTTTTCGAATTTTTTTTTTTTCGAAAACAAATATTTTTTTTTTGAAAATAAATATTTTTTTCAGATTTTTTTTTTTTTCAAAAATAAATATATTTTCCCAGATTTTTTTTTCTTTCGCGAAAACAAAAAACGGGCAGGGATGGGTTGAGATATGATAAAGCATATTTATTTTTTGTAAAAAAATTGGGATATCCCAACTTAATTTTTTGGAGCTTATAAGCTCTAAAAAACTTATTTTTGATCTTATAAGATGTTAGACATCTTATTTTACCAAACAAAATTAATGAACTTATAAGCTCCTAAACAGCTTATAAGCTGTTTTAAAGAGCTTATAAGCTGTGCCAAACAACCCCTAAATCACACACCTCTTTGCGCACTCATTATTCATTCTCATTTTTTAGGGGGTAAATTGTATTTTTGGTCCCAAGAGAATATTTTCAAAGCACTTTTGGTCCTAACATGTTTATCTAACAACTTCACCACACAAAATCCACCTATATATGTTTAAAATTTTTTGTGCACTTTTGATTTTGGAAGATTTTAGTAAGAAATTTGCTAGATATTAGAGGTGCAGCGATTCCTAAGGTTCAAGTTGGGGATAAAGATTTTTTGTGTTTTTTGTAAAAATGTAGTAATTCTGCTATTTTAATGGAAAAACACGCACTTACATCTGTTAAAAATTAAGAGAATATTAGTTTGAGACCAAAAATACTTGAAATGGGACCATTATGATATGAAAATATTCTCGTGACAAAAAATGCAAATTTTCCTTTTTGTAGGTGAGAAATTAGCGAAGAATTGGAGGTTTCTTGTTCAAATTTCTGATGACGCAGCTGAAGCCCAAGTTTGAATTGAAATTTTCGATGGTTTTCTGTTCCATGCGGGTGGAAAATAAACTTTACTCTTTTTTTTATACTATCAGACCTCCCTCTATTTCTGTTGTGCAGCACGGGAGTGATGAGTCGGATTCACGGAGAAGTAAATTTCGAGGGTTATTTTAGTAAATTTAATTTTGTTCTATATATCTCTCTCAAACTAAATGAATCTCCTACTGTACAACACAGTGCTGGGTAGCAGGGGAACCTGTACGGTTGGTTAACCCATTTAATATGCCATCCCTCCATAACCCACCTCCCTAAGTAAATGAAGCCTGAGTATATACTTGTTATAGAGATTCCATATTATAAAATAAAATAAAAAATAAACTAACCGTGCAAAAATAATACACCATCTCAAGCAGATGTACTAAAAAACAAGTATATGTTATTTTTTTTACAATAACATATACATACACTTACATTAACAAATATTTTCCCTTATATTTTCTTTAATTTTTTTTTACAGCCATGTACTGAAAAATCTATTTGACCGAGTTCGACCTACACAAGATCCGCGAATTTTTCCCTCTGTGTTTATGTGTTTCTGCTTCTAACACACGGGTCATATTTCACGGATCCTTCATTATAGTAATATATACATGTACTTATAATTAATAACAAATGTTTGTCCATATAATAACATAGATCTTGGTGCGAGTATTTGAGATGTTCTGTCATCGCGCAAATTTTATTAAGAAATCTATTTAACCCGGTTCGATTTACACATGATCCATAAATTTTTCCCTCTGTGTTTATACACTTCTCATTATGACCCAAAGGTAATATTTCACAAATTTTAAATTAGTTTGAATATATTAGACATATTCTGTGAATACATGGGTAGGGTTAGAGAGAGTGCACAAATTTTAAATTCGTGTACCAGTTGTACATGAAACTTTGTCATGTAAAATAGTCTCACGCAATTTTTGGTGTAATTTAAAGGAATGTTTTATTTCCCAAAATAAGTTGATGACAAAAAGAGACATGTATCAAAAATCTTAAATTAAATTACCCCTTTTATAGGATGGATTAGGATCAAAATTTGTACAATTCCGTGTTTGCTTACCAAATCTGAACGATTTAAAGGGTGCTTTAAAATTTATCAATTAAAATTTTTAAATCAAAACAATCATCCAAATTTAAATAGACCACAAGACGCAAAGTGATCGATATCAGTAATTAATGTTGTTTTATTTATATGAAGTATTTTACCAAATATATCGTTAGACATGATACTGATTTATTATAGTCCTCAAAGCATGATCGCAAACTTGGTGGAATTAAGGATAAAATTTCTCAGCCATACCTGAGAAGGAGTCAACCCCTAAAATTAATGCAAAATTAGGTTTTACGTACGCTGCACTCAATTTTAATTCATTTTAATGTTAGTAAAATTAGAAAAAAGTGTATGTATATGATAAAACTTGTTAATAGCATGAAATTTATACCATTATATTAACCAATGAATACCACTAAACTTATCAATGTGATACCATTACACTTATAAACTGAGATTATAATAATAAATGCTATATGTATTAATTAATGAGTTATCAGTTTATAAGTGTAATATTATGAGTTTGTATTGTGAACAAGTTTCATCGAGTTTGTGTAAAAATATTTATGGAATGAAGAATATTTTTGAGTTAAATGTGCACTATTTGCGGTGAACCATTAGTCCTTAATTTGTCGGATTATTATTCACGCAGTAGCTATTCCTGTTACTTTTTACAAATGTCAGATTAGGAAGTAAGGATCAATGCACAATTTATGGGAGAGTATCAATTGCATTTAATGCAGTGCAATCGATTCATATCACCATTCCTTTTAAACATTCTAATTAATTACTTATCCAATATATATATACTTACGCTCTAAATTAACAGAAATCAAATTATATATACATTTACCTTCTATCGATAAGTTATTACACAATATTCAAATGAGATTAGTAATTCTCTTTTTTTTTTTTTTTGAAACGAGATATAGAATGAGATACGTAAAGCTAAAACATACAAATTATCAATGAATACATACTTAATATATATGTATCTAGTAACAAAAATGGAAATATAGAATTTCAAAAAAATGTCTATGATATTTAAGGTTTTTTGTTTATAAGATTTTTTTAATTGGCGGCTTAATTTTGTTTTTCCAAGTCCAAAAATCATACCAAGCCAATCCGCAATTATAGGGGTTAATTTCAAATTCAGAAAAAGAAATTAACTAAAATATTCCTGTTAATAGAAATGGAATTCTTTCCAGTCAACTCAGGAAATTAATTATATCTTTAATCAAGGAATTCAATTCATGTAATTAGAAGGTGGATTCACCGTTTCACACTTCAAATAAAACATAACAAATGGAAATTAATAAAGACAAAAATTAAAATCAATTTACATAATTTGTAAAAATGGTAATTTAGAGAAAACCAATTCTTCGGCACCCATCCATTTCCCTATATAACTATCCACCAACAACACTGAATTCCATCAGTCTAAATTTGCAGGAGAAAAACTATTAAAAAATGGCGACAAATTTTTCCATTAGATTTGCTTTAGTTCATGTTTTGTTCTTGTCAATTGCAGTTGTTAATTGCACTCGTTTCCGTTCAAGATCCTTCAATGTCAGAAAGTATGGTGCAGTTTCTAATCTATACACAGATAATAGCCAGGTAAGTGTGACACACAAAAAAAAATATATAAGTCTCATGTTATATTAGTATTTATGAAATTAAATGCCTTGGAATTTTTATTTTATTTTTAGTCCATAGGAATTTTGCCTCACGAAATTGGTTGCTTTTTCACCAATTTTTTGCCCCCCTAGCAATTTTCGTCCAAAACTAATAGATATTGATGATATTTTTACAAAGTTTGTCAATTTTAGTCTCATATGAATTTTTATCATTATAATCGGAATCCGATTCTATCAAATATTTAACAATCGTGCACAAAAATAGAAATAAAAAGAATATAGGGCTAGTATTACAGGTACAAAATATTTGCATATACGTAGATATATTTGCACTTTCGTGTACAACTTTATCAATATATGCAATTTCATTTGTATCTTTTAGTAGTTTGCATAAAAAAAATTGTACCTATTAGTAATTTCCTTTGTTTATTAAGCTATTTATTTTGTCACAAAATTGTGATGAATTTTGTTATAGGCATTTGTGAAGGCATGGAAAGATGCATGTATATATGAAGGAAGAGGTAGGGTTGTGGTCCCAAGAGGTGTATACAAGGTGAAAACGGCGTCGTTCGAGGGGCCATGCAACGGGTCGACCAGTTTTGTGATACGCGGCGTTTTGAAGGCTCCGACGAATCCCAGCGAATTCTCGTCCAACACGTGGATCGCTTTCCGGTACATCAACCGGTTGTTCGTTTCCGGCGGCGGTTATTTGGACGGACAAGGCGCCGCTGCATGGAAATATAATAATTGTCGGAATAATCCTAATTGCATGCAACTCCCTGCTGTAAGTTATTATTAATATTATTAGTGGTAAATTGTCATTTTAATATATGTAGTATGATTTAATTTGTGATTTTGGTTAATCTTATTTGAATTGTGAAATGACGTAGTTATTGTGATGTGTGTCTAGGATTTGATTCGTCATTTAGAGAAATCTGGCATAAAATTTTGCGGATATTCTCTTGATTTTTTAGGAAAATACATCTAACTATATTTTTAAAAAGATTGATCAATTATACCCAAGATTAGATTATATAGCTCTTATGTATGTACATAATTTACAGAATATTCTTGTGAATATAAGTACTATTTTTTACAGGTCACAAATTTAGTTAAATTTTCAATTTGTTTATGTATATTCATGATGCAATTTAATTTGATTGATACACTGTTAATATCCCTGTTTCATAATTTTATTAATTTTTTTTCAAATTAATTAATTAATGATACAATTTTTCTTGAAGAAATTCACTGTTACGAGAAGTCACAGATCCAGTAGACTTCCTTATCTCTTTAATCCAGTCAAAGAATATTCATGATGCAATTTAATCAAATTGATAAAACTGTCCATATCCCTCCATAATTATTTTTCTTCAAAAAAAATTCTTACTAATAATTACACCCTTTAAACAAGAAATTTAATTAATTACCTGATCAGTTTCCATGTTTTTTTTATTGGGAAAATGGTGACTCGAACCCGTGACATTGTCTGATCGGTTTCCATGTAATTGAATCCTGCAGACACTCAGATTCGATTTTGTGACAAATGCAAGAGTCCATCATCTGAAATCAATCAACAGCAAGAACACACATTTCAACATATTTGCTTGCAAAAACATGAGCTTATACAACATCAGGCTCACTGCACCGGAGGACAGCCCCAACACAGATGGCATAAAAATGGGGGAATCAAACAACATAAAGATTTCGAACTCCGTAATCAGCACCGGAGACGACTGCATAGCCATGCTCAATGGCAGTGAAAACATCGACATCTCCGGTGTCAGTTGTGGGCCCGGCCACGGCATCAGCATCGGAAGCCTGGGGAAAAGCCGTGAGAGTGAGCATGTGTCAGGGATACATGTCCGGAACTGCACGTTCACAAGGACGGATAATGGTGTCAGGATCAAGACATGGGGGACGTTGTCTGCAAGAAGTTTGGCTTCGAATATTACTTTTCAGGATATTGTGATGAAGTATGTGCAGAACCCTATTGTGATTGATCAACAGTATTGCCCAATACCACATTGTCTGAGTGTAAGAATCTCTAAACTCTTCCATTTTGAAACAGTATTAGTTGTTCTCACTCAACAGTATTAGTTGGTCTACTGAACAGTATTAGTAGGTCTTCTGAACAGTATTAGTTTTTCTCACTGACATAACTCTTCCATTTTTATACAGTATTAGTTGGTCTACTGAACAGTATTAGTTGTTCTCACTGAACAGTATTAGTTCTTCTACAGAACAGTAACAGCCCTTTTGACCTTGTTTATGTTCTTGATCACAGGGTCACTCTTCAGTGCAAATACAGGATGTTCTGTTCAAGAACATATGGGGGATATCAAGCACAAAAGTTGCAGTAAAAATAGTATGCAGTGGGCTTCTTCCTTGCAAGAATGTTAAATTGATCGACATTAGTTTATCGTACAGGGGCCGTGGTGGAGCAGCAACAGCCTTGTGCACTAACGTGTGGGGAAAATCGTACGGGAGACAGATGCCTCATGGATGTGTATAGCTTTTTACTTTCATTTCTTCTTTTCCATAAGAGGACACTGCATAGAGTAGATTTTGTGTCCTACTTTGCAGATAGCCATCAAGTATTTTAGGTGTGTGCATGCATGGGGTTTATAAGTTTCCTTCTGTTATAGTCTTTTGAGGTGTTTTAAATCTTTCTACGGTTTTGATAATAATGATATTCATTATTCAAGCATGATTTGCTGTTCATTGAAACAAACTAGTACTGTTAAGTTTAAACAACTAATACCCATAAATTGTACAACTAATACTATTTAGCATTCCAAGTTTAACATATTATGATCATAAATTCCAATAATTCAAGCATGATTTGCTGTTCATTGAAAAAAAAACTTATAATGTTCAGTGAAAACAACTAATATTGACCAATTAATACCTTTTAAAAATATACTTTAGGGGTTCACAGTATTACTGCTGCATAGAAATATTTGCCTTCAAGCCTCTAGAGACATCTGCATCTGAGAATGCCAATTCCCTCCAGCTAAAAACTCGTGAATTTCTCCATTCACTTCGATCGAACTACACCCTGGTTGTTTGTCGATCTTCTTCATCTTCATCCTTGACTCCAACGCTTTCTTGAAATCTCCGGAGGCTGCATAAACATTCGACATCAGAACATGAGCACTCGTTTCGTTAGGATTCGATAATAACAAGTTTTGTGATGCCCATTCCGCAACATCAACGTTCCGATGATAACTACAAGCTGATAAAAGTGATCCCCATATAACGGCATCAGGGCTCATCGGCATACTCTTTATAAGCTCTGTTGCTTCTTCGATAAGCCCTGCTCGCCCCAACACATCAACCATACATCCATAATGCTCGATTCTTGGTTCAATTCCGTACGTTTCTTTCATCGTTTTAAGGTACTTTCTCGCTTTATCAACTTGACACGAATGATTCGCGGCCGTGAGAACACCGACGAAACTCACGGAATCAGGCCTAAGATTCGAAGATTCAAGCTCGGAGAACAACTCAAACGCTTCTTCTTCGAATCCGTTCGTTGCTAACCCTATCATCATCGAGTTCCAACAAGATAGCCCCTTTCGTGGGGAACTCTCGAAGACTTGCATTGCATTTTCGATATCTCCACACTTGCAATACATGTCAACGATAACAGTGACAACAATCACATTGAGTTCAATATCATCATTCCTCTTTATATACTCATGAATCCATTTCCCTTGCTCGATCGCCCCTAATTTAGCGCAAGCGTTCATCGCCCTAACGAGCGTGAACTCACTCATCCTAATCCCCCTCCCCTGCATTTCATGGAAAACATCTAACGCCTCATTCCACATCCCATTTCTCACAAATCCACTAATCATAGTATTCCAAGACACCTCATTTCTAAACGGCATTTCACAAAACAACCTCCAAGATTCCTCCACATTCCCACACTTGGCACACCCCATAACCATCGAGTTCCAAGCAACAACATCTTTCTCACGCATTTCATCAAACAGTTTCCGGGCATTGCCCAAAAGCCCGCAATTAGCATACATGCGAATAACAGAGTTTCGTATAAAGGGATCGAATTCCAAACCCAGTTTTATAATCCTCCCATGAAGCTGAGCTCCATTTTTCACCACCCCAAGATGAGTATACGCCTTGAAAACAGAGGGGTATGTGAGATTTTCGGGCCGAACCGTTTGGCCCGACAGCATTTGAATAAAGAGCAATATTGCAACATGGGGGGATGAACTCTGGCAGAACCCTCGGATTATGGTATTCCATGTGAAAAGATTGGGCCTTTCGACCCGATTGAAGATTGAGAGAGCGTAATCGAGGTCTTGGGCCGGGCCCGTGGAGAAACGGGCCAAGACCCGGTTAATGGATACGGTGTGTTGGGCTAGGCCCGTTTTGAGGAAAAGAGCATGAATTTTTCTGGGGTCTTTGATTTTGTGGGAATCGGTGGTTTGGTTTGAGATAAACTTTGAGATAGGGGTTGAAGGTGGATTGTAGGAGCAAAAACATGGTGGCATTCGTGTTTTGATTGTTAATATATTGTTTTTTTTTTCTTTCTAATAATGGATTTGTGACAGAGAGAGATGATTATGGAATGTTGAAAGGTTAAGGATGATTAATTCCTACCGTCAATGCATGGCTTCGTAGCATGATTCTTGGAGTTCTGTGTGTGTGTGTGTGTGTGTGTTTAAGCTTTTTGGCAATGGAGTTTTGAGTAGCGTTAGCCTCACGCTGTGGTAATGGATAAGGTGCTTTGGTGCATGTGTTGGGTTTGTGGGTAAGAAATTGGAAAATTTGACCACGGGATTGGCACGTGGAACTTCTTGTATGTCTTGATTAATTTTGAGGCGGATCAAGATTGATCTTTTTGTAAATTTATGCTTGCACATTGTCAAGATTGATTTTAGACTGCAACACTCTTTATGCATAATAATAATAATATATTATAATATTGGTATTTAAAAAAAAATGATGAATTCAAATTATGTTGTGTTCGACACAATTACTCAAATTAATCGTACACGTCAGAGGGACACGTGTATTATTCAATTATTAAAATAACCATGCTCGATGGACAAGTGTGCTCACCGCTTTCCAACCAAACAAGTTTGTTCGCCATTTCGCTTGGCTTGTCGAAAAACAAGTTTGTTCGCCACTTCTTGCCGAAAGCGAAAAAAGCAGTATGTTCGCCACTTGCCAACCAAGCAAGATTGCCCGCTAATAAATTGCCGAAAGCAACCAGTATGCTCACCAAAGATGCCGAAACAAAAGCAAATATGCTCGCATTGATTTCCAAATCGGCATGATGACCGGTGCTATCCCGAGATGATCCTGAAGATATGTTGATCGATCGGTCGAAATGAAACAAATCGGATCGAGGAGAAGAAATCGATAGTCTAAGTCAAGTGACACCGAGGGTCGATGTTGACCGACAAATCGGAAAAGTTTCATAAAGCTCAGATAACCTGAAGTCTCAGATGACCTGAAGGCTCAGATAACCTGAAGGCTCAGATATGCTTGATGAGGACAAAGAATTCCAGATAATATTGATATGGCTAAAAGGAACGAATCAGGCAATCGGGATCCGAGCAAAAAGATGATTTGGACGACCAAAAAGAGTGCCTTATAAACAAGTAAAATGCAAAGATCAACCAGAAAGACGAAATTAGAAACGTGGCAGCATCACATGAGTTCTTGCAAGATACGAAGTCTCCAGCTCATGCTTGCCAAACCAGCTCATGCTTGTCAAAATGCTATAAATAAAAGAAAAAAGAACAAGAGAGGGATTCAGAAAAATTCCAGAGTTCATAAAAAATTTCCCAGAGGGGTTAGGTTCAAAAAATCTCTAAAGACTCACACACTTACTCTCCAAATCATCTTCTTTCATGGAAGTTTTCCCCATGAGAAAGATCGTGTATTGTATATGTAAATCTCGCAATATGATATCCCCGGTTTTGGAATGCCCCAGAGTAGTCATTTACTTGTTTAACCCAAATCAATAATTCTCGTTATTTACTCTATACCGCATAACGCATTTATTTTGTTTGTGAGTTGTTATCAAATTAAGCCACATAATATTCTCCATAAAAAATGACTCGCAACAATTGGTATTAGAAGGAGAGAAAAAAAAAACCAACCCATACACAATCCCAGTAGATAGTCGAGGCGAAAAAAAAAAGAAATATAATGCCTCAATCTAGGAATACTTTGAAGACGGAGAGGTTGGGGACAGAGCCTGAATCTTAATGAAGCATCACGCTCGAAAGAGGCTCAACATCGACCTACAAAAAATCGAATCAATGAAACCATCAATCTTGAAGATATCACCAACGATCCGGATATTCATTTACCAAAATCCAACAAAGGCCATCACTTTCTTGTTGCTTGAGGAAGATGTTCAAAAGAGAGGGCAAAAGAAAAGGAGTTGGCCAAGTTGAAAGTTCAAGATGATGATGATCGACGCCGTATCATACACCGACTAATGCAAGTTAAGTTGAAAAAAGTCGCATCGGAAGGCGGACTGAACAAAAAGCGGAGATGACATGTCGGACAACGAAAGCACCTCAAAGTCTACCATCAAGCGTTTGGAACCGTTTGAGGCTCTCCGTTAAAGACCAAATCGGCAATCATAAAGGCATATGATCCGGGAGGGAACAACCGACGAACATACCGGCCTCCGAAAATGATCCTCATGATGCGATCAAGAGATCCCGAACAAAAATTGGCCGAACTAAATTGTCTATCCATCATCGATTGGGTAATATGACGAAATTTGGAAAGGGGATCGCCTATCACGAGCATGACCTCTGGGTCCTCATGATGAACACCGAGGATAACTACGATCCAAGTCTGCATGAACGCTTCCACAAAATTTGCGTAAATGCAAAAAGCAATCGGCGATTACAAAGTACGAAAGCCGCCGCAAAAAAGGACTCCCCGGCGAAGCGCAATGGACCCCCAAAATAAAGCAACATCGCCGCCACTAACACCGGAGACCTGATCATGGCAAAAAAAAACAACCAAAATACAAGAGAAAGTGGCAAAGATCCGACCACCAATTTTTGATGATAGCATCTATGTTCAATCCGAACAACCGGACCCACATGTTCACCTCAAAGAAATATTGATTTTTATGATCGCCATGGGCGCCACCGACGCGACGCAAAGGCCGATCATTCCCCATGACGCAGGTGACCGCACCCACAAAAGATGGTTCTCTACTCGCTTGGATAACGGCCCATCACGCTCTTTTTGCTTTCGATTGGAGACAAATTCTCCTCAAAAGCCCCATTTCATCCATGTGTGCTTTCGCCAAAGACCAAAAACAAAGGTTGGCACATTTCTCCCAGCTAAAGGGTGAGTCAGATCGAGCATACATCGAAAGATTTGACAAATGTTTGTACGATGGAGCCCCAGTTGAAGAGGATGCCAAGATCCTCACGGTGGTTGGAGGCCGACCACTTTCACGGATATGTGGAAAGCCATGCATCGATTGGCGAACACATATGCCAAATTCCGAGAGCGAGCAGCCAAGATTATAGCCATGCAGGATCTGCTCGCCCAATCACGATTAGGTCAGGAAACAACAACAAAAAGAGTTTTTGGTAAAAAAGTAATGAATGAGGGGGGGTATAAACCCCCAGGATCTTTTAAACCATTTGAAGAAAGAGCAGAAGCAAATGCCCTCGAAGACTTTCCGCTAAATCATTAGGATCGTTTCAAATGAAACAATATTTAATCAAATTAAAGATCGGGATATGTTGGATAAGCCACGAAGAATCATAATGGATAAAAATCGGCTTAATGCTTCCAAGTTTTGCAGTTATCATGAGTACATCGGACATAATACCGAAGAATGTCACGATTTACTTCGCCAACTTTGGAAGTTATATGAAGAAAATCATCTTATACAATTCCTCAAAAAGCCGGCGAGTAGAGACTTCCGAACAGAAAAAATAGGCGATCGTAGGGGTAAGCGTAAGGCCGAAGAGGCATCTGATAGTGATCCCGAGCAATCCCACAAAAGGTCGGAATTACCCAAAAGAGGGGCTCCTACCATGAGTAGAGGTCGGGAGAGTCAAGAAATCCACATGATTCGTCCTGAATATGGTCCAGTGGGTGGATGCTATCAGGCACCGACATTATCGAACAGGCGAAAGAAGATGGAAATGTGTGCCATGCAAAGCATCCATCGTGAAGGTGGCGCAGCACATCACCAAAGCACACCACCCTCTCACCAAATCATGTTCTCGGAAGACGATATTCTCAATGCAAGATAATCACCCCCCACAACGACTCTCTAACCATCGATTGCTCGTCTTCTCGGTTTGAAGGTGCATCGCTCTCGCATTGGTCGATCTTATAATACAAGATGCATATCTGATGGAACATTCCATTCAATCAACACTCTGCACCAAATGGAGAAGCAAGTTGGGGACTTGAGTAGTTATATAGAACCATGTGATCACACCATCATGGGTTTCGGGGAATCTGTAACCCGGCCCTATGGTATGATTAGGTTAGGAGTCGAGCTAGAGTCAACTTTAAATCCGAAGATCCGACAAACTAGAATGCTAGACTTTGTAATTGTCGATGCTCCGTCAACTTATAACGGGTTTCTAGGTCGCCCGTTTATTCAGAAATTTAAAGCTGCCTGTTCGACTTATTATTACTGTGTTAAGTTTCCAACTCAAGAGGGAACGGGTAGCGTAAAAGGCGACCAAAAAAAAGCTCGAGATTGTTTGCTATCATGTGCGCCAGAAAAGCAAAACATCATTAACATGATGGAGCAAACATGGGAGATCGGAGAATCAAGCCAACAGACGAACATATTGCCGAGGACGCTTATACCTCTTTTGACGAACACATCTCCACGGGCGGACATAGAACCTGAATGATAGCCCATATTCCAGATTTAATGAACATTGATCCGCCAAACGAGCTACCGGATTTAGAGCCTCGTGTAGGTTTTGAACCTATGGAGGTAGATGACGAACACCAGGGGATGATCAAAGATCCTCGATGGAAGCTAAAAAAGAGGTGAGCAACGCCTGTTGAACAATTAGAGTCTGTCAATATCGACCCGAACAGACCATAATTAGAAGTGTTTATTGGTTCGGAATTACCGGAACCCTTCCGAACAGAAGTGATTGCATATCTTCGAGCAAACTTGGATGTGTTCGCTTGGTCACATGAAGACATGGTCGGCATTGATCCTAAACATGCATGTCATTCTCTTAACCTTGACCCGACACAAATTCCAATAATCCGTAAGCGACTAAAATTCAAATCCCAGAGAAGTATGCAGCTATGGATAGTGAAATCAAGAAATTGCTCGACAATAAATTGATTCGAGAAGTAAAATGCCCAAGATGGCTTGCAAACCCTGTGCTCGTCCGCAAATCTAACGGAACTTGGAGGTTATGTATAGATTTCACTGATTTAAACAAGGCATGCCCGAAAGATAATTTCCCGATGCCACATATCGATTATTTGGTCGATAATACAACAGGACATGAGCTCATGACCTTCATGGATGCATTTGCTGGCTATCACCAAATTCCCACGCATCCCGGACGATCAAAAGAATACAAAGATTCGCAAAATTTTTAAGAATATGTATTGTTGGCAACGATGCCATTCGGATTAAAGAATGTCGGAGCAACGTATCAACGTTTGGTGAACAAAATGTTCGAAAAACAATAGGCCGAATGGTTGAGGTGTATATTGATGACATTGTGGTAAAAAGTAAAAAGCACATGGAAGACCACATCACCCACCTCGCACAAAAACGTTTGATATTCTCGGGGGTATAACATGAAATTAAATCAAGAAGAAATGCAACTTTAAGGGTTCACTCAGAAAATTCCTAGGACATATGGTCACCAATCGGGGATTGAAGTGAACCCATCAAAGATTCAAGCCATGCTTTCGACATGTAGACCCCTGCGAGTGAAAAGAAGTCCAAAAATTAACTCGGACGTTTTTGTTATAAGCCGGTTTATATCACGAACTTGAGACAAATGCAAACCTTTCTTTGACGATTAAAGAAAGGGAAATACCGAACCCGATTGAAGAGCATTTCCAAAATGCGTTCGAAATCATTAAAACGATATCTTTGAGCGATACACAAATATTATCTAAGTCTATTCCAAAGAACAACTTTATTTGTATCTTGTAACGCATCCGAAAGCATGCAATTAGTGATGTGCTCGTTAAAGGCGTGAGAAGCGACACACTTGCCTATTTATTATGTAAAGTCGTGCTCAAAAAGAAAGAAAAAGCTGCTCCTTACCCTCCAAATCGAAAAAACTTGCATATGCTCTCGTTATGAGTGTTCAAAAAGAACGGGCATGACCATACTTTTTTCGATCACTCAATCGAGGTATTAACCACATTCCCATTGCAACAAGTTCTCCAATCGACCGCATTAATCGCGGGCGATTACTCAAGTGGGCGGCGGAGTTAGGCCAATTGGCATTACGTTAATCTCGATTCCGAACAACAATGAAGGGCCGTATGGCCGATTTCATGGTCGAAAGATATATCCACAAATGCCCGAAAGAGAGTCGACCAACCATGGCACATGTATGTAGAGGCTCATCAACAAGTTCAAGAACCGGAGCGGGCGTGGTTCTCATCAAAATTTCAACTCGACAAACTTTCACAACGACCATCCGCTTTTGATTTCCCAAGAAGACCCAAAATAATGAAGCCGAGTCACGAAGCTTTGATCATTTGGACTACACATGGCTCGACAATGGGAATTCAGAGGTCGATGATTTATAACGATTCCCAAATAATCGTATACCAAGTATTAGGCGAGTCTGGCTTGAGGCGACAGGATGGCACAATATCAACAACTAGCAAAGGAGTTGCTTGAACAATTCGAACAAGTTTACATAGAACAATTATCACGATTGATAATTAGGTTATTTGTTATCAAATTGCCTTCGCACGATTGACAACAAAGAAGGCGAGTGACGAGCATGACGGACATTGTGGTCGCATCACAACTTGTTCGCATCAATCCCCTCGTGAGTTGTGATTGCCCGTGACAAAGCGATAGCAAAAACCCGATGACTCAATTTTAAGTTACTTACAAAAAGGACTTCTCCCGAAAAATAAAGCACGAAGCTACTCGCCTCAGACAAAGTTTGCTCATTATACTATCTTAGACAGCATTTATACAAAAAGAAGTTTCTCACTTCCATTATTGAAGTGTATTACTCTCAAGAGGGTCATGTAATTCGAACAAATTCATGAGGGGGGTATGTGGAAACCATATGGTGGACTTGTCTGGCACATAAAACTGCGAGACAAGGTTATTCTTGGCGACCCTCAAAAAAAAAAAAGATTCGGTTCACAGATGCTCACAAGTGTCACAAGTGTCGTACATGCCCCACTTATCCATAGCCCACCAAGAACTAGTATCGGTTTTCTGACCGTGGGCCATTTGCTAAATGGGGGAATCGATTTGATCGGCCCGTTTCCTAAACATCGCACATCGAGTAAAATATGTTGTGGTTGCCGCTGATTACTATACTAAATGGGCGGAAAAGTCAAAAGAGTGTCATTGTTAAAGCCACCGAACAAAGAATGTGGAACTTTGTTTGGAAAAATATCATTTGTCATTTTGGGCTTCCCCAATCATTCATAAAAATGTATAATGGCAAATGAAGTTCGATGGAAGTGAATTCGATAAAATTGTGCTTTGGGCATAAAAAACATTACTTTCTACTCAGATACCCCCAAATATCAAACGGACAAGTAGAAGTCGTAAAGCATCAAAAAATTATCAAGCATATCCTCAAGGCTAGACTTGATAATTCCAAGGGGGGAGGATGGATCAAGAGTTGCTCAAATATTATGGGCCTGTCAACTACTTCCGGAACATCAATCATGCGAAACCCCTTTTGCCCCTGGCATTTGGTGCGGAAAAAGAAGTTATACCCTTGAAGTCAAGATTCCGAGCCATCGGACAATGACTTTTGAGAGCACATCAACGACCCGGTAGCTAACCGCCCTAAGTCTTTGAGACTGTTAGAAGAAAAGAATGATGGAGGCCGATTTCAAGAACGCCATGTATAAAAAGATCGAAAAAGTTCTACAACTCCAAAGTCCGAACACACGGGTTCAACGTGGGATTTTGGTTCTAAGACGAGCAATGGGGTGCCAAGTGGTGTGTTCGGTTCCCATGGAAGGTCCATTCAAAGTTACGAGCGTTTGTTAAATCGGGGCTTATGATGTGGAAGACCCGAATGAAGTCACATTGTCCTACTTGTCGTGGAATCGCACAAATCGAAAAAATTAATAAACATTGTATCATAACAAAGGGTATTCAGATCATAAGAATGACGAGCACAACCGACCAAGCATAATAAGCCATTCGCGAAACGTTTGCAAAAATTTGAGCATAACCGCCGAGCATAATCACCGTTTGGCTCGATTTGCATAATTGGTCGAAGCATAATCAGCCATTTCGCCAAGACGAAAGGCGACAATCATGAAGGAAGAAAGACACCGTAAAATGTTCGACACAAATTTTCGAATCTTCTAGAAGAAATTTAGCTAGCACTATCAAAAGATAGAAGATACGCGGTCGAAACAAGTTGAGAAGTGGTGGCAACCAAAAGAGGTATGTGTCAATCCTTGAATAAGAACTCGGCAAGAACAACGACATATGTCAAAATGAGGATTTAAAGCGAAGGCCAACACCAACTAGCTATGCGGCAAGACATGTTTGGGATAGTACTATAAATAGGCATATTGATAGGTGAAGAAAGTGGAGAAAAGAGAAAAAAAAAAAAATACTCGCAAACATAGTAGAAGAAAATTCAGCTTATCGAGAGAAAGTTGGTTTGGTATGCCTCAATGGCGGCATTTAAGTATCCAAAGACTCAATTCAAATATCATTCCGACCTCTCTTAGACGGGCATTTATACAAAAGAATCTATCATCCGTGTCCCGCACTTGCTCTAATCTGAGCTTTATACCCCCATAAGACACTCCGAGCCCCATTATCCATAGCACCATTGGCGCTCGTTACGGACTCAAGATGCTCGGCGAGTCATGGTTTAAAGATTACCACTCCACGTTACTCAAAATTTCGCTTATGCAATAGTAAATCACTAGTCCCCTCCGCGATCCCTAAAAATCTCCATTCGGGGGTGGGATATCGGATATCCGCCGAACGACGCTGGCGGATCTTTAGAAAAGTAATGAATATGCTCAAAATAAATTGATCTGAAGAAGGGACAAAAGGTCTTTAAAGAGGCTTTTTCTCGATCCGATATAAAAAAGCAAGCGATTTCAAGACGCGGTGTTCGCCACATGCTCATGTCCGTGGCAGCCCGGGCGATAATCACAACTTGTCCGGGAGGGACAAACGTTTATCTTCCGCTTTAAGCTTTGTGCATGTTACTTAAAGAGGAGTAGACATCTTTCCCCCGATCCGCCTTTCTCGATGGATGCTTGTCAACATCAATTCATGGACGAGATGAGGTCACCATGTCTATTTCGAGACAAGGTTTAAATTCAAAACCATAGTCCGATGTCTATAGTTATGTGTAATAGAAAATTGTCTTCTTCAAATGTAAAGGTTGTAATAGAATACAATGTGTTGTAAAAAACATTTTCGTTTGTTAAGTTTTTCTAGTTGAAGTTTATCGAGGTCGCTGGCTATTTTGTTTCCCGACGAATTCAACAAAGACAAACGAGCCAAAGTTTATGTTCACCGACGAAAACAACAGACTTTCGGATACCCAAAGAAAGCGAAAGTGATGGGTAAGCCTCTCAAAAGACGACTCGATACTTACATAATACCCCATAAAATTTCCAGCCATCGAATAATGAAAAGTGATGAGATGAGTACGCATCCGCTAAATAAGACGACAAATCCATGCTAAAAGTATTTAAAATAGTGATCGCTAAACTAAATAAGACGATCACAAAACAAGAAAGGGGGGTTGCATATAAGTTAACCCATCCGGGTCGCAACTAAATAAGATTTATCAACCCGATTGCATCTCAATAAGACAATCAAAAACCAAAGAAGTCGGGGTGGAACATGATACGATCATGTTCAATTCATTCGTAAGAAAAGAGATATAAACTAGGAAACAAGACAAACATCAACCGATCAACCGCTTCATCGAAGAACAAAACTCATCCTCGACGGCGATTTGTTAGAAGAAATTGTTCAACAAGTAAATTTAATCATTCAACAGCAAAATTGTTCGAACAAGAAAGAAGAAGACAAAAATTACACAATAGTTCAGAAGAAATTGTTCAGCAAAGCAAAAATAAAACTATGGAATAAACTCATTATTGGGAGTGGGCGGGAGCGATGTGTCCAACAAATCCTGCCTCATCTGCTCGGCCCCTTCAGGAGCAGCTCCTCCACCATCATCATCATCGTGCCTAGCCGCTGTAGTAGTGCATTCTGCTCGTCTTCGGGAGGACCACTTTGTTCGCCTTACACCTGATCAAATCTGCGTTTTCGCTCGGTGCTTTGGTCAACAAAGATCATCAATATCCACATCCGAACCATCTTCCTCATCCAAAATAGGATCATCAATCTCGATCCCATCAGGAAGATTAGAGAAATCACACAGATCACTCAAATCAGATATTGGAAGGTTGCGATCCGGAGGGTTGTCGATCAGGTACTTCTCAAAATGGATTACGATCGGGGCAATCTGGTCGGCAATAAGCGTGTGTCTAGCAGAACGGATGACATCGCCAAAGGCACATATATAAGAGAAATTCGACATAGAATCAACATACTCCTCAGTGTGCAATTTTGAATTTTCAAGACCTGAGACGAGTATTAGTCTCTTCAAAGAAACTGAGGAGTTGTTGGGCGGCAGGATTTTTTTCGCATTCTACGGTCTCGATGCGATTCCTGAAGTTTACGAGCTCAACGCTCAGCCGTGGCCCTGAACTCTCCTAATACCGACCACCTCCCTCCCCGAGCAAGGCCTAGCTCAGCCTCCAAAGCAGAAATGTCGAAAACCATAATAAACCTATAGTTATGGCGCCAAAAAGCATAGCATCTTCCCGAGCTTGACGAGCATCCTCTTGAGCTTTATGAGCCTCTGCTGGCCGAGAATACTTGACCACCGAGCCAACTTCACTTCATCTTGAGTTTTGCTCAGCTCATTCACCTTCTCTTAGAAGCTTTTAATAAGAGCCACATAGTTGGCATGAAGACTGGCGGACTCAGCATAAGCTTTCTCAAGGAGAACCAAAGATTGGCCATGGTGCACCGTGCCAAGTCGCATGGTTTCCAAAGGCGTAGGACCCTTAGTGGCCTCTTTTGAGCTCGGCCCGTCCATGCTCGGATGGGGTCTCGTGACGCTTCGGACATGCTTTCGGGAAGGCCACCATCATAAAGGAAGAACATTGCGAACACTTGGAGAGCAAAGAATAATTTTTCAATTCTGGCATCAGAGGCGCCAATCTATTCAACCTGCATGTCCACCCGAGCAAACAAATGAGATTAAGCGACCAAATTAGATGGAACAAAGAAATACTCCAACAAGCGAAAGCAAAAGCGTGCTGCTTCACCCGGCGGGTCCCATCCCAATAATGATTTGTCTTCGGAGAACGGAGCCGGAAACTCATAGGGGTCCGTGTTCGGGGTCCCCGCAGAGGAAGAGAAGATGTACCAACCTCCATTTCGACGATTTGGCAACCGGACCGACCCGCGAGGGCCCCATTCCGATCGGCTTCAAGATGGGGGGGTCGCCTCAATGACAACAATGCTCTTTTGAGCTATCGGATTTTGCTCGTCAGTGCCCTCCTCGGATCTCTTTTCTGGGCGAGGAGTCGATCGCCCGCCTTCGCCGGCGATAGAATGCGAGTTGTCCTCTTGTCCTTCGGCTTCGACCCCGATCTTCTCGCTTTTTCTCGCTCTGCTTTCGCCTCAACATTCTCGATTTGCTCGTTGAGCAACCCGCTCGGCTTGAATTCGAATAGTGATGAGCTCTTGAGGTCTCTTAGTTCGAGCCATTTCAAGATGCTCGGAGGTGCTCACAAAGAATAAAGGATTTACGAGGGAAAACTAGTCAGAGACAAAAGAATTCATTAAAAAAGAAAGAGAAACCGCGAACAAAGGGTACAACACATTTGCAAATACAAAAAACAATCCTTACCACTTGATTGACAGAAATAAATGGTGAGGGGGCACGTACAAGCCTCCCTTCTTCCTTTGATCGGGCAAATTTCAAAGTCTTCACCGATCGTTCCGGTAAGGCTCGAGATCGATTTGCCAGATGTTTTCGAATAACCGCTGCTGGTCTCTTTTCAACCGTTCTTTGCTTGAATTCCTGAAATTGAGAATGTTAAAATCAGTTCATGGTGAAGAGCAAAAACACAAAAATACTTACTTTGGCAAATCCCAAAATCTGTGGGGATATCTAAGCGAGCATTTGGTTCACATCTAGAAGCCGGGCTTTTCCAATCGCCCCCGACGAACCAAAACTTCTCTTTCCAATCAGTAATCTTGTTCGGCACATCCTCAATGACCTTACACTTGGCATTTGCCCGCATGAACAACCATCCATGTTTTCGCCCTTAGGTCGAAAGTCAAATGTACCAATCAAGAGAGTTCATTAAAAAGAAAAGTTTGGATAATATACGAGGCTTCGTTTTTGCGAATGAAGTTAGAAAAACTCATAATCATGTGCCACCCATTCGGTTTTAGCTGTGTGATGGTGATGTTCCATTCTACGAGCAAACGGGTAATAGCCGGATGAAGTGGAAATCGAAGACCACTTCCACTGTGTCTAAATTCACAACAACCACACCCTCGGGGAGGTCGATCTTTCGCTCATCCGACCGGGACGCCCGAAAAAAAACACATCTTTTGGGGTTTCATAATTCCTATACAACCCGACCGAAAGCATAACAACATCAATCACGCCAGTAATTTTGCTCATTGGTATTCATTCTCAACCCCGGTCCTATGAGGTTGTTCGGGCCAATCAAAATCATAACGAGCACTATACTCGGATATGTTGGGCTATGGGGAAGACCAACGGGGATGTCGAGCTCAGAGTGTTCGGCTTGATTTCGTCCGAATCCTGCTCGCTCGACTCAATAACGCGTTCTCAACCACCAAAATTTCCTCCCCCATATAGTCATTATCCCTATTTACATCGTGACTATATACAACCCTAGACCCAATTTGGGGATGGGATAAAAATCTTCACCGAATCATCTAAAAAATCAAGACGCTAAATCCCTATCTAATTCATTTAGGGCATCATCGAATCCGATGAAAAGAATCAAAATGGTCGTCGAATTTACCAACGGGATCTTGAACCCGAGGCATTCATCTCCGACGCATTAGCGTCGCTACGGGAGATTGGACAGAAAGAGGAGGAAGAGGAACTATGGTGGTTTGATTCTATTGAAGAAGAAGAACTTGAACGAGAAGCCATAATTGGAATTAAAGAGGGTATGAAATAGTTACCTGAATGAAATCCTTCAAGAAATAAAGAGTGCCCTTCTTTAGGAAGTTTTGCATTTGGGAAGGAGTATGAAAGAAAGAAAAGATGAAAAGAAAAAAAAGAAAACCGAGGCAAAGAAAATAGGTATTTATAAATGCCGGATTTAATTTTTTTTTTTTTTGAAAAATTCGCATTTAAGACGAAACGACATTCACGAGGGCCCACTCAATATATCCAACAGTCGGGCCCCCATGACAAAAGCAAAGCAACCCGACTGGGGGTATTGTTGTGTTTGATACAATTACTCAAATTAATCGTACACGTCAGAGGGACACGTGTATTATTCAATTATTAAAATAACCATGCTCGATGGACAAGTGTGCTCGCCGCTTTCCAACCAAACAAGTTTGTTCAAAATCCAAAATAGAAGCCGCTTGCGACCAAAACAAGTTTGTTCGCCAATTGCTCACGAAATCATCAAACAGTATGTTCGCCACTTGCCAACCAACTGCCACAAGATTGTCCGCTAGCTTGCCGAGCAAACAGTATGCTCACCACTTGCCGACAAAGTAAATATGCTCGCAAATTCATATAAATTTCGCAAAATTCGCATGATGACCGGTAAGTCCAAAATTTATAGGTAAAGACTTATCCCCGAGATGATCCTTCAAGATATCATTGATTTGACATCTAACCTTTTACCTTCGGAATTGATCCAGATCATCTTTAAAGAAGAAAAAATCGATTCAAAAATTGATAAAATGACAAAAATTTACAATAAAATCTCAAAATTCGAGGAAAAATTATAAATTTACATATCGATGTCAAAAAAATTTACATATCTAAAGCCGAATGTCAAAATTTTAACTTCATTCCCCTGCATGTCTCGATGACCAAGGCTCGTATAACATCAAGGCTCGGATATGCTCGAAGAGGATGAAAAAACCCAACTTCCAAGATAATATTGATATGGCCAAAAGGGGAATTAATAGCGATATATATATATATATATATATATATATATATATATATAAAAGATGATTTAAACGACCCAAATCTGTTCAAAATCGGTAGTCGAATATCTCCTTCTTATGTGTGCGGCGGCGGCGGAATTGGTGCAGAATTTATTTTTAGTGGCGCCGAAAAATTTATCGCAGAGGGGTTAGAGAGAAAAGAGTGTGGTGTATGTTAGAGAGAGAGAGTCTGAGATTTGAGATGAGAGAATGAGAGAGAAAGGCATGGGATATGACATCTAATGATTTAATGAGTGAGTCTTTATTTTAAATTTTTTTATTTGCTTTTAGGTGAGGGTAGATTTGGTTTTTCAACACACGGTTTAGCCGTGAGAGTTATTATAAAAGCAGTCTGGAAACCTGAGTTATTATATGGGCTTTCTTTGGACCTGATAGTCTTTAATTCTATAAATTTTTGAGTTGATCACTCTTAGGTTCCATTCTATGAGTTTTATTGCTGTTAGGTTCCATCTTCTTAAAAAAATACTATGAGGTTCCAAATGGTACTTGTAATGACCTTAATGCCCTTAATGAACCCCTTTTCAGCTCCCCTACTCCCAATGCACCTTCTACTAGTCAAATCAATCCCAACCAAATTATACATTTTTTCCCCAATTTTTTTCCTCCTTTTTCTGGATGCTTCCTTTTCAATATAGGGGGTTTGAATTTTTTTCATGCACTATAGAGCACATTAGGCGAACCGACGTGACTTAAAATATGCATAAGGAACGAGACATCGGCTTGAGCTCCATCTCAGTTGGAATATTGCTAGATGGGGTGACTTTATTACCAGCTGGACCTCCGAATCAATTTGAAGCTCAACTTAAAGGACAACACTAGTGCGCAAACTCATCATCTAACTATGCCCATACTTTAGTCCCCATCCTCACCATATTTTCATATCGGAGATGTGCACAACTCGTCCCTCAAGTCATCATCTCATCCGTCTGATCTACAAGGACAAAGTATGTACGAGTTGATGAGAAGTCAAACAAGCCCATGCTTATGGGAGAAGAAGGTACCGATCAACCACAAGTTTCAAAGTTATTGTCTATATATCAATGTGAATCTTCTAAAATAATATAAAGTGAAAATTACTTAGACAAAACAACAGAGGGGAAGTGTTATAATATATTAATATTCCTAGTAATTCAAATTATGTTTATATCTTTTCTCTGAAAGTTTGTGATTTAAATTGTGAATTGATCGTCTATTCGTAGGCCAAAAATCCTTACTTATTACTCAAATAACTCCACGATCTTACCTGTAAAATAGTGAGATAGTGAGAGGAAAAATAATCCCCAGTAATAAGTAACAATCTAATGCTTATTCAAATACCACTGCTCATAAACCGCAGTGAGAAATTATCCCTACAAACCAACATAAATATTTTCAGATGTGTTTTGCTCTCACTCACACACACTCTTATAGCTCCCCGGGGGGTTTGTTTGTCCGAAAATTAAAAAAAAAGCCCTCTCGAACAAAGGATCTATGAACCCTTTAGTTGATCTGTCGATCCGTTTAATGGAGTTATATACTTTCTACATGACCCGCCTTACAAAAGTGATCTAACTTTATTTATGACACTTGGAAGAATAAACAAATTGTTATTGCTTCAAACTAAATCTCCAAAAATAGTTTAAGTGACAATCACTTAGACAAAACAACGTAACAAAGGAAATGTTATACAATATGTTGCAACATTCACAATGACATTTAAACCTTGTAGATTTTTTCTCTAAAAGTCTTTGAATTCAAATTGAAATATGATCTTCTATTTCTTTTTCTTTTTTACGGCCAAAAGAACTTATATTAAAGTGAAAATATGGTGTACAAAATGTACTCTCTTCCTTACAATGAAACAGATATAAGGAATGTAAATAGCGAATTCATATCACACACCAGGCAATAGAGGAATTGTACCGAACTCCATGTTGTAACCATAATAATCAGTCAGCGGCCGCGTGCCAAATAGTGATGACGTGACAACCATGGTCTAGCAGGAAAGTACAAGGAGCCGAGGTCGGCCCCGTGAGGCGACCTGGCAGCGATCAAGGAAGAAGACGAGTCGAGCTCGCCTAATTGAGCGATCTCCCTCAAGGTCGTTCCGTAGGCGAGATCGGCAGGTGAGTCAAAATGAAGACAAGCAAGGAAAGTGGATAAAGATTGAGATTCCTGGTATTTATTATGGTAACAGAAGATCTTACACATCAATTGAAGATCCAGACGAAGATTTAGTGTATCTTGTATTTCCTTGTTTAGAAGGCTCATTAAATGACCCATTAGGGTTTTTATCTTTGTACATTGTAATCATTATAAATAGGGGACAAACCCCAAGAGAAAGAGGGAGAAAAATACACACAAAATGATAGAAAAATAATTCTGACTTTGTATGACCCCAGACGTAGTCCTTCCGGACGAACTGGGTCAACAAGTTCTTGTCTTCGTTACATTTTCATTGATTGTTCATTCATTATTTGATTAATTACTAGTTCGTGGCATAGACGTGAAAGTCTATGTTACAATAATTGGCGCCGTCTGTGGGAATATCTATCAAATTTTTACGAAAAATTTGTTAGAACCCAAAAACCAAATCGGGATGAAACACTCACTGTTTATCCAAAATTCTACCCAGATTTCGCAAAAACTCACTGTTCATACGTCTTTGTGACCTTCAACCAAAATTCCATGAATTCCTTACAAAATTCATTCCTGGTCATACATCAATCCGACATTCATACGTGATTTTGATTACCAAAACATCACATATTCATACATCTTGATCAGCATTTACAAATCATTCAATCAAACACTTTACAACTTACCCAAATTGAGACCCTTTTCGTAAAAAATCTAAATCCTATACCCAAATTCCTAATCCCTGATTTGGGCTCCACCCGGCCCGTACAGAACGAGCACTTCGGCTGAGTCCGCTGCTTCGATCCCACCGAATCGCCGTCTCGTGTGAATCAACGTTCGCACTGCCACCAAAACTGTGCTGCGGACCGCCACTCTTCTCCGCCGCACACAATCCGCTGCGCGTCGGCATGCTGCATCGCGAACTGCCGCCA
Source organism: Stenogyne calaminthoides (assembly GCA_037126765.1). Taxonomy (NCBI): domain Eukaryota; kingdom Viridiplantae; phylum Streptophyta; class Magnoliopsida; order Lamiales; family Lamiaceae; genus Stenogyne; species Stenogyne calaminthoides. Next base: position 20,795,583 of record JBBCBC010000032.1, read on the forward strand.
TGGCACCGAGCTTGACTCAGCCTCCTGGAGCCTCAAGCCACATCGGGCCGCCTAATTACAATCTTCGCACCAACAAATTCAGTCCGGCACCGCCGATCGGGACCCCATCAGGACTACCAGTTTAAGGCCGACTCCGGCCACCCGAAACCTCGTCTGAAATCAGGAACGCCACCGGCGTCTCCATATCCAACCCCTGCTTCTCGCCCAAGAGTCCAGCGCCATCGCCGAATCCCGAAGTCGCGCTGCAATCCACGGCGTCAATTCGTCGCCTATGGCCGGCGAACAAATTGGGGTTTTTTAATCCCGACGCTGCGCGATTCAGACGGGAAGGAGGGAGCCTAGATCAGGGGCACGAGTTGCGCAGTGTCAACGAATTTGAGGAGGGTGAACGTGAATTTGGTGATGCGCGTGAATTTCTCGGTCGTGAGCGGATTTGCGGCGTAAATTGAGGAAGCGAGCGCGAATTTGCAGCGTCTATTGCTGCGAATGTTCACCAAGAAGCGCCTTGGGCCTCAATTCATTTCTTGAGCGACTTGGGCCTAATTTATGTCAGCAGTTATACCTATAATCTTGGCCTAATCTTGATAAAGGAGTAATTAAGTTGATGGCCCAGGTTCCGTGAGTAATTAGGGTCCCAGTTTGTATCTGGTAAGTTCATGGGCTTGGCCCTGTTCATTTTTTTTAACACTTCCAATTGGTAAACCTGGTTAATGTTTCCTCCTCTTGGGCTTGGCCCAACAACAAACTTTTGGGCCTAATTCATTAAAGTGGTTGGGCTAAAAAAAAAAAAAAGCTAAGGGATTTTAACTTGTTCTCTCAATTTCATGAGTTCTTTTTTCTTACCAAAGATGAATGTGAATAGCTTGATATTTAACGGGTTATCTATTTTTGCGAGAAAAAAATATTCACTACTCTTGCAATTGGAAATTGCACGGGCACACGAAGCCTCGGGGGTAACTCAAAGAATCTACGGGCAGTCCTTTGGCCCACTCGCATCAAGTTCTTTTTTTACTTACTTCCTTTTGATATATGTTACAGTATTCACACTTTTACATATATTAAAAGGTGGGGGCATATGTGCTCATATCTCGAGCTATTCGAGTTAATTTCAGAACACTAGTTGATGTTAGAGACTCAAACTAACAGTCCAAATTTGGAGGGTTAATTAAAACAAACTCCAAATTCTTATTTTTCACTAATAACATAAACCCTCAAAAAGGGACTATCACAAAATTCATCTACGAGCACACAAAAGTCTCATACAGATGAAGCGAACTTATAATCCGACTTCGAACTTACATCGCGTCAAACGATTAAGGAGAATACTAAAATTCATAAAGTCGCGGTCTCAAACCAGAAAACCCAACAACATCAAAATCACGAAGTCGCAGTCTTAAACAAACAAGACCTGACGACCTCAAATTAACAAGGTCACAGTTCCAAAAAATGACCCTGTCGACCCCGACAGGCGCAATGGTCAAACCAGAAGGCAATCAAGTCGCAATTTAAGTAAGACGATAAATAAGTCCTTCAAATCACAAGTCAAAGAGAGTTGTAACCTCAATAAAACGACCTCGAAAGAAGACATTTTCATATCAAGCTAATATATCAATCCAAGCTAACGCCGAGTTAAAACACTTTTTTAAAGTCACACTTCGGGATATCCTCCAGCTCACATCGTAGCCATGACTTTCGAATCCTAAGGTCGATGAGGTCGCGGCCTAAATGGCTCGATTCTTGTCACTACTTCATAAGACGACAAAAGAACAAGTTCATTTAAATCGCAATGTCAATAAGACGATAAGAACATAACTCGATTCACAGTCGCAGAAGTTATTCAAGTCACTGGCAAACAGTCCGAAAAATAACTATAAATCTATGTGCCAACCCTCTTTCACATTCTTGAAACGACAAATCGCTCTGGTACAGATGATCTAAACAAATGAGAATCAAACCTCGATCTTGGGGCAAGACCCTAGGGATCCCAAACCTTCGCACATCCATGAAAAATGTTTTTAAACAGATATCAAAACCTAATCCTGGGGGGTAAAACCCCAGCAATCTCAAAGGTTATTTTATACCACAGAAACCGAAATAGATCTTGTTAATAAGTTCAAAGTTCAAGTCTCCTTTTCGAACATTGGTAAAAGTCATTTTTATCAAAAGATATCAGAAACCTTTTCTGACCTTCTAAATAATATCTTTACAATTTTTCAAGAGTTTTTTAACCTAAATCTCTCTCTCCCGAAGAATTTCCTCAAATGGTCGAACAAACCATGGCATCCCGCCTTCGTGGCGATGATTTTGTCCGCCTCAAAGGCGTCAACCAGCCTGCCTTTTCGGCGCTGGCATTCCGCCTTCGTGGCGATGATTTTGTCCGCCTCAAATTAAATCGACCGACTGTGCCTTTTGAATGGCGGCGGCATTACGCGCCGATGGCGATGATTATGTCCGCCTCTAAAGGCGTCGACCAACCCGCCTTCTCGGTCTTTGGCATTAAAAGCTCGTGCTTAATGATTTTGTCGTATCAAAGGCGTCGACCGACCAATATCCTCGTCGGCGGCATTCGTAGCCGATGGCGATGATTTTGTCGCCTCAAAAGGCGTCGACCCGATCCGCCTCTCGGCGGCATTCGCCCTACGTGGTGATGATTTTGTCCGCCTCAAAGGCATCGACCAGCCCGCCTTCTCGGTGCTGGCATTCCACCTTCGTGGTGATGATTTTGTCCGCCTCAAAGGCGTCGACCGACCCACCTTCTCGTGCGGCATTACCAACCGATGGTGATGATTTTTATCGCCTCAAAAGCGTCGACCACCTCCCGCCTTCTCGTCGGCGGCATTCGCCTTCGTGGCGATGATTTTTCCACCTCAAAAGCGTCGACCGGCCAGCGACATTCGGCGCTTCAACATTCGTATTCATGGCGATGATTTTACCATCCGTGTGCTCAAAAGGCGTCGACCAGCCCGCCTTCTCGGCACGGCATTCCGCCTTCGTGGCGATGATTTTTTAATCCGCCTCAAAAGGCGTCGACCAGCCCGCCTTCGGCCGGCGGCATTCAGCCTTCAATGGCGATGATTTTAATCGCCTCAAAGGCGTCGACCAGCCCCGCCTTCGGCGGCGGCATTCATAACCGTGGCGATGATTTTATCCGCCTCAAAAAGGTGTCTACCGGCCCGCCTCCTCGGTGCGGCATTCATATTCGTGGGGAAATGATTATGTCCGTCTCTAAGGCGTCGACCAGCCCGCCTCCTCGGTGTTGGCATTCCGCCTTCGTGGCGATGATTATGTCCGCCTCTAAGGCATCGACCTGCCCGCCTCTTCGGCGTCGGCTTTCCGCCTACTCGGTGAGGTTCACTTGTTTTATCTATCATAAGCCAATACAAGTCAAATAAAATGTTACCTTTCTTTTCATAATTCCTGGGTGTTAAACCGAAGGAGGTCGCATGAATAAACATCGAACCCCCGAGGTACGACTTTCGACATACTGACAGCGAGATCGCCACTCCAGTAGGTGCGGTCCACCCCTGACTTTGTAAGACGACTAAGCAAAAGTTCGTAAATAAGCCGCATCCAAATAAGATGGCAAGAACGTATGCAATTTTAAAGTCGCATAAGGAAATCAAGTCGGCATGCTAAAGGTAGAAAAAGAAATGAATTTCATTGACGGAAGGCCCAAAGGCTAGATACATCAAGTCGCGTACTACTCGGCCAGAAATGGTCGTCGACGAGCGTAAACAAGACTTGTACAAAGAGGCTCACCTCAAAGTACGAAAGCCGAAAAAGACTTCACAAAGAGGTTCAACTCAAAGTGCGAGCACAAAAAAAGAAAATCAAATACCTACCAGGTCGCAACCTGAACTAGCGACCAGGACTCTCAACGAGCCCAGCATCTCGATGAGCTCGATCTCAAATAGCAATTTAAGATGAACCTCCTAACAAATAAGCGCAAGATAGACCCCCGACCTGGGGGCACGAGGGAGAATCGAGCCCGCTAAAATAAATCCAAGTCTGAAGTTGAAGATCCAAACTTGATACCAGAAGTATTATCATCAAAGTGTGACGATCAAGACCTCATGAAGGCATTCCGAGCATACACAAAAGCAAAGATTGCGACTTCAAATCTGTCGAACTCTTATGTAAACAAAGATCAAGATCGACCTCCGAACAAAGTCGAAGCCCGCTCTTGGGGGCAATTGTTGTAACCATAATAATCGGTCAGCAGCTGCGTGGTAAATAGTGATGACGTGACAAATGGTGATGACGTGGCAACCATGGTCTAGCGATAAAAAATTACAAGGAGCGAGGTTCGGCCCATTAAGCGACTTTGGCCGAAACTCGCTTAATTGGGCGACCTCCCTCACGTAATTACGGGCGGCCGGTGAGTTAAAAAGGGTCAGACAAGCAAGGAAAATGGATCAAGATAAAGATTCCTGGTATTTATTATGGAAAGATCTTATACATCTATTGAAGATCCAGACGAAGATTTAGTGTATCTTGTATTTCCTTGTTTAGAAGGCTCATTAAATGGCCCATTAGAGTTTTTATCTTTGTACATTATAATCATTATAAATAGGGGACAAACCCCAAGAGAAAGAGGGGGGAAAATACACACAAAATGATAGAAAAATAATCCTGGCTTGGTATGCCCCCAGACGTAGTCCTTCCGGACGAACTAGGTCAACAAGTTCTTGTCTTCGTTACGTTTTCATTGACTGTTCATTCATTATTTTATTAATTACTTGTTCGTGGTATAGACGTGAAAGTCTATGTTACAACATTCCATATGCACCAATTATTCAAATTTAGGATTTTTATGCGCCAATTTCCAAAAGAGAGTTAACTTATTTTCGTATTTTTATCTTCACCCACGCCCAAGTCCTTGCCTTGATCTTTTCATAAACTTTCTTTGGATTCGGTTCAATGTTTTTGGATACTCTCTCATTTTTGGATTTTCAAATTTCCCAAACAATGCGATTTTGTCCTGGTTTTGATGTCCGAGCATCGACTGATGTTGCATGAAATGTGAATTAGATTTTTATGAGGTACCATAGAAATGCCTGTTCATTTGTATATCTCGTTCCAAATTTTGGTCGCAAAACAACATTCAAATAATAGATGGTAAGAACTTCCAACAACAACTCCACCCAAAATGGAACTAAGATCGCCATCCGCAGGAATGATATTTCTCTTCAAAAGATTTTCCTTGATAGATAAACAATTTTTCAGAACTTTCCACATAATAGATTGGGTTCTTCTCGAAGCAAAACTGCCCCAAAAGGATTTGAACGTCAATCAAGTTGTAAGGTCTTCGTCTTCCGTCTCGGACGAACTAAGGTGTCTTCCATCTCAGACGAACTAAGGTAACCCTCTTTCATCAAAAAGATGTCATTTTTTGTCATTTTCCAGCTTCATAAATCTGATTTTGAGGTGTCCAGCTTGAACCTGTTGATGCAAATAAATAGATTATTAAGACTCTCTTCTTCTCTTGTTCTCAAGTTACGCCTCCAATTCAAATCTCAAACCCATCTCTCTTCTTCCCAATGCCTCATCTCACTAATTTTAGCCACTTTTTGCACACTCAACCTATAAAGTCTCCCGCCCGTAAAAAAAAAAAGAAAAAAAAAAAACCAACCTATAAAGTCTCGCGAAACACTCACAAAGAGTTAACTCAACCACCCACACTACTAAACATAATCTCATATCTTCTCCATTTCCCACTAACATCTTGATTTCCTCCCTCATTCCCCCTCCCTCTTTCTCAACATATAGATTACAAATATTTCCCCACCACCCCTAACATAATTATATTAATCTACTCCTATATACATGAATGAGACCACAAAGAAGATATTTTTCATAAGTCTAATGATTTCGGATGAAGAACTTAATTAAGCAGAAGAGTATTTTACTAACAATTATAAAATTAATTTTGTCGAGTTGTGTATCAATGTATGGTGTACACATGAAGTAAGGTGATAAAAGATACCAAACATTCAATTTTATTTTATATGTGGTGGTCTCTATCAAATACATTCTTTATTAATTAAATGCAATATATAATTTGAATCACACTACAGTCAAGAAGACACTTTATTTTGATTGATAGAAAAGCATAAAAATGAACAAAATATAGTGAAGTGACAAAAGTATAAGGTACTAATTAGGCTTTAAATTTTGGAAAAGTCTAAGGCACCTAAGTAGACTTTAAATTTTGGATAACAATTGGTCAAAAGTATATAATCTGTGTTAGGATTTGAAGACGTGACCCAGGACCCTACTCATATTAATACTAAAATCAAGCCCCAAATGTCACAAAGGTTAGCCGCAATTATTGCAATCGCCCATCGACCCACTAATTAGTATATATATTTTTCTGTCTCTATGGCTCCCTTTTTCTTTAAAATTGTTTATGATTATATAATACGAAACATTTGAATCCATTATATAATGATTTTATGAGAATATATTCTAACCATGTTAAATAAAACCTTGAATCTTATAAGAATATTTTAATGATGATATGCTTAAATTATTTTGAGTTTGAATAAACATGCCATATCCTCTCGGAGGATTATTATTATACTCGATGGGGAAGAAGTCGTAAATAGGTAGTCGGGCGGATTCAGACCACTTAGCGCCTAGGCCGTTTAAGTGGGGACTAATCGATCTGATTTTTTTTTATTTTTTTCATCTAAATGAGTTTTACCTAATACTTATTGATATCTTATATAAATACACTTTAAAATTAATTAACAAATTCATTATACATCCGTCTAAATCAAGATAACAATTTAAACATTTTTTTTAGATTCATTATCCATTATAGATTACAAGAAAATCCATACTTTGTAATTTTAGTGTAGTGAAAATTATCAATTTTTATCGTACCATCAATTTATTTTAAGACCAAGTCACTTATTATTAAATAATAATACCTTAGCGTTGGGGCCTAAGCGGAAGGACAATGAGCCATTGGCAGCGAAGACAATGAGTATACCCTTCTCCATTCGAATTTGGACGGATTTTGTTTATGTTAGTCGTATTTAATTTTTTTTTAATTAACAATTAAAACAAGTCTTCTCTTAGCGAAAAAATAAATAAAAATTAAGCTCCTAGCTCCGACTCGACCGCCTATACAAAAAAAGGCCTAGACTACAGTTTTTTCACAAAATCGAGTCGACAGATCGATTTGCCTCATTGATTATACTCACCAAATTAGGTGCAACGATGCAATTTTATACTCCTATCGGGAAACACAGGCGACGGTAGTACTTACTAGTTACTAGATCGTAAGTATTCTATAATATAATCCATTTCAATAATACTATCAATATAAAAATTACTTTGCGTCGAAAAAAAAAATCATTACCTCAAAGGAAAATGTTAAAGAAATAACATTTCATTATAAAACCTTCACTTGTTGCAAGAATTAAACATCATACCTAATTTCGTGTCCTGAAGTGTGACACACTCACTGATACGAGACATATAGTACAATGATTTAACACAACCTTTTGTTCCCCTTTTAAGTCATTGTATTAAAACTTTGCACTTCTAAGAAAATTTATGTCTAGTCAATACTCATAATATACATTGATTAAAACACATTAATAATTTAGTGAATTTATTATCAGTTAAAATATATTTCAAAAGTACTCACTCCGTCCCATAAAAGCGTGCACGTTTACTGTTTTCACGTGTTTTTGCGAGCGAGTTTTTTATTAGTATTTGAAATGATAAAGTAATTTTTAAAGATATATATAAAAGATGAGAGACAGATCTATAATACCCCTCCTTAAAAATCATTTTATTATTTAAAATACTAATAAACAACTCGCTCATTAAAACTCGGTAATAAAGGTGGTGTGCACGCTTTTATGAGACGGAGTAATATACAATAATAATAATACTTAAAGTTCACGAACTATTAATTTATTAATCAATTCTACTAAAATCCCAACCTTTCAAATTGGATCTAAACTAGATTTTATATGAAAATAGTGTATCATATATCACCGTCCATATTATTAGGCCCCGTTTGGTATGACCCGAGAATGACAATGGTAATGGATATCATTGAGGGGTCAATCACTAAAGATTATTAATTGCATTATTATTGCTTGATTAGAAGATTTACAATGGGTATCATGTGAGGTGGATTGAGTGAGTGAGGGAAATCAATTGATTACTTCTATTCCCATTACTTGTGCATCAACACTACCAAGCAACATCTATAGAAGTGATTTTCATTACCCACTTTCATTACCCCAATCAAGTGGATCTTTAATTTGTATCTCCAAAATTATGACCTGCATTGAATCGGCATGTATAGGAAGCTCCCTACCCAACAACAAAACACATAAATAGATAGCGGACCACTAATATTAATGAACGGACTGGATGTAATACTTTGTGAATTTGAAGTGGATTTAGAGTGAGTCCCTCATGCACCAGGTGCACTGTGCACTCAATAATATATTTTAGAAATTTACAATTTGTTGACTCAAGTTGCACATTTCAGTGCAACAAGTTGCATGTTTTTAAAATACACTATGGAGTGATCACATGTTGCACGTTTCAGTGTAACAAGCCGCAAATTTAAGTGCAATTTGTTGCGCTTTTTAAAATATACTATGGAGCGCACAGTGCACCTGATGCGTACAAGACCTAGTAGTTAGTACCGAGTTTTTTTTTTATTAAAGAAAAAAGAAAGTGTGTTATATATGTTGGGTGTTCCTGTATGGTGGCTCCTGCGTACCAGAATCAGTCCTATATAAGAGATAGTAAAAGTTATTGTGTTATAAAGCAGCACAAAAGAAAGGAAAAGGTGACATATCAAGTATCATCATTACCACCATCAATACTATTTGCTAATGTTAATGCTTCAACCCCACTTATAATTCCAAACAATTCCTCTTTAGCTCTCAAATCCCCACTTTTTTCCACCCACCCCCCATCAACATATGTTCCATACATACATAACATAATGGATGGATGGATGTCACAAACTCCTCTCTTTTTCCAATACTAATCATTCTTCTTTGTATTGACATGGTTGTGTCTCTCTGTTTTTAACTCAAACTAGAAGCAGAGTTTTCTCTGTTTCTTAGACCTGAAAAAAAGATTACAAATTTCAGAAAAATGGGTACAAGAATCATCAATTGCCTTCCATTGATTCACCTTGCTGCTCTTGTACTTTGTTCAGGTAAATTACCAACTCTTTCTTTTTGGTTTTTAGAAATCATGCATGTGAATTTTGAAGTATCACTTTCAGATTAACAAAACTCACATGATTTATTGGAGTTTGAAAAGCTGGTATGTTTGAAACTCAGATATTCTTGAATTGGGGATGTGGTTTGAATTCTGGGTTTTTTTCTCATGTTTAATGCTTTCTTGATTATTAATCATTCTTTTTATTGTTCATCATCATTCATTATACATGTCCCATCTTTCTTTTCTTATTTGAAATGCCATCATTTTAACAGGAGATTCATGTTACTAAAGTTTGATACATGTAGTACTATCCCCTATTGTATGCATCTTTTCAAGATTTAAAAAAAAAAACAGCCCCTTAATCATAATTGTAATTATTCAATAAAAGTCCTGAATTTTGGCTTCTGTTAGGTTCAAGATTGCTAGACTCATCAGTCCCAATTTCCACAAGGCAAATGGACATAACTACCCCTATCACAACAGTTCCAACACCTAATCCATACACTCCCACAACATCTGGTCCAATGTTGAATCCTACTGATTCAAACCCTGAGTCCCCTCTCATCATGAACCCCGCGAATCCAGCCACGACTCCGTTAGCAACGAACGCTCCAGGATCGTCGACTGGAAGCTGGTGTATAGCGAGTTCTTCCGTCTCGCAATCTGCATTGCAAGTTGCCTTAGACTACGCGTGTGGCCACGGTGCTGATTGTTCGTCTATTCAGCCTAAAGCCGGGTGTTACAACCCCAACACGCTCCGTGATCACGCCTCGTACGCCTTCAATAGTTATTATCAGAAGAATCCAATCCCAACTAGCTGCAATTTTGGTGGCACTGCTGTTACCACAAGCACTGATCCCAGTAAGATTATCATATAATGTTAATTCTGTTTAGTATATGAAGTGATACTTTTTAGTGTATGAAGTAATACTGTTGAGCATATGAAGTGATACTGTACGTTTTAAACAGTTCCTGATTCTATGTGTTGGTCTTCTCAAAGTCACTAGATAGTGACACTTCGTATGCCAAGTAATTCTGTTTAGTATATGAAGTAATATTGTTTAGTATACGAAGTAATACTGTTGAGCATATGAAGTAATACTGTACATTTTAAACAGTTCTTGATTCTATGTGTTAGTCTTCTCAAAGTCACTAAACAGTGATACTTTGTATGCTAAACAGTATTACTTTTTACACTAAACAGTATTATTAAGTTCACCATAGAACTTTTGTGAAGTTTTTGTCATCTTGATGCATCTTATGATCTTATTCTTGTGCAGGCTATGAAGCATGTCAATACCAATCAACTAGGTGAACATTACTACCATAATCTAACTCATAGTAATTCTTTTCACTGGACAAAAAACTCCCTAACGAATGCCTAAATGTGCAGCACGAGTTCGACTCTGTTGAACATAACCAATTCGAGTGGATCCCGGGTTTTTGGAGCGGGTCGACCCATCACTCCGGATACTTCAGCAGCTGCAATCATGCCAACAAGATGCATCCCTCAATTTCACTATGTATTAGCATCCTTGATGATTATACTCTTGATCATATGAATGTAGAAAAGCTTGGTTTGAGTAGGACATGATGTCAATTGGTGCACTTTTTTAGAATCATTTACCAAGATGACATATTGTATGCAAAAATCATGGCTTAGAGTAATTGTATAGATGTAGATCAATGGAGCAAATACGGTGGATTTGCGTGTAATATAAGATGTTACATCATTGTGTAACGAGAAATATCCCGATGGAATTTGTGTAGTGATCAGATTGTTGTTTGTACTATTAATTGGTGCCACTTTAGTAGCTTCTTTTTCGGGTTAATTACAAATTGCAACCTGTACTATTGACTCTTTTATAAATTGTAATTTGTATTAATAAAAAGTGAATGATTCCAACCTCGACTCACTTTTTTGTAAAATGTTCCGACGAGATATAGCCTACTAATGATTACTTGGGGTTGAAATTTGTCATTTTTTACTATTATAGATTGCATTTTGTTTTAAAAAATAGTACAGGTTGCAATTTGTAAAAATGACAACAGTACAAGTTACAATTTGTTATTAATCCCTTTTTTTTTCTTGTTTCAGGGGCTTTTTCTTTTCTGTGTTGTCAAAGGTGGTAATGAGAATCTTGGTAGGGAAGTGTGTAGAAAGCAATTAATCTTGTTTGTGTAGATGAACTTTGGGAGAGAAACTGACTGTTTCGGTGAGAGAATACTGTGAATTAATATGGAAAAAAGTAGGAAAGATTAGAAGAAAAAAGTGGTAAAGAGAAGAAAAGCAAGATTCATGCTGAACTCTATGCAAGTAGGGGTCCTGCAATTGATATATCAAAAGGATGGTAAACTTGGACTCGAATTCAAATGGATTTGCTTGTAAATATATGTTTTTGTATAGTCACTATCACGTGACATTTGTTCACTATAAAATTGTATCTTTATTTACTAGATGAATTTCAGATTTGATCTTTTATCTTTTAGTTATGACTATTAAACACTTCTTTTTAATATAAGTCATGTCCTTCAATTATCACGATTAATATCCTTTTATAATATGCACGTTTTCTTTTTTGGGACGTCCCAAAGAAACGTGCATGTTTCCTAAAATGGCAAAACACTCAACTTACACTCTCACAATATTATTATAATTGATTTAAATAATACCAATAAAACAAATTTTCTTATTTTGTGAGCCCGACAAGGGGTGCACGTTTCTTTGGGACGGAAGGAGTATAACATTCAGTATCACGATTAATATTTTTTTTTGTAATAATAATTCATAGTCTTCAGTTATCACAATTAATATTTTTTTTAATATAAATTATACCATTTAGTTATATAATCCAATGTTTTCATAACCGAACCGGTGATCGAACCGGACAGACCACCGGACAGCGGTTCAACCGGTCGGACCGGTTCAACCGTTAAAATGATTTCTTTCTAATTTTTGTTAATATTTCTTATGTTTAGTTAAAAAAATAAAATAAGTATACACCTACAAAAATTTAAACATATATATTATAAATTTTCATATTTAAGAAAACACAACAAAAGTCATAGTCATAAATTATAACACAATAATATAAGAGAAAGTAATATAAAAGGGGGAAGGTGGACCTTATATTTTTGTCCCACATCGAAAGTATTAGAGAAAAATGTGAGAGGAAATAATATAAAAGGATGGACCTTGATTCATATATTTGTCCCATCTCTCATACATTTATCCCATATTGAAAGTGTTGGAGAAAAATGTGAGAGAAAATACTATAAATTTTTGCCTCCCTCATACATTGATCCCACATTGAAAGTGTTGGAGAAAAATGTTTGAGGAAGTATTATAAAATTTGTTTAATCTCATACATTTATCCCACATCGAAAGTGTTGGAGAAAAATGTAAGAGGGAGTATTATAAAAATTTTCACACCTCATACATTTATCCCACATCGAAAGTGTTGGAGAAAAATGTGAGAAGAAGTATTATAAAAAATTTTCCACCTCATACATTTATCCCACATCGAAAGTGTTGGAGAAAAATGTAAGAGAAAGTATTATAAAATTTGTCCCACCTCATACATTTATTTCATATCGAAAGTGTTGGAAAAAAAATGTTTGAGGAAGTATTATAAATTTTTTTTCACCTCACACATTCATCCCACATTGAAAATGTTGGAGAAAAATGTGAGAGGAAGTATTATTAAATTTTTCTCACCTCATACATTTATCCCACATTGAAAAGTATTGGAGAAAAATGTGAGAAGAAGTATTATAAAAGGGATGAAGATGGACCTTGATACATATAGTAAAAAGTTTTTTTTTTTTTAATTAGAACCGGTTAAACCGGGTTGACTGGTTTTGGTCCGGTTTTGACCGGTCCAACCGCAAAAGCGGTTTTTAGGGGGTCTCCGGACCGGTTCCCGGTTAAACCGGTTGAACCGACCGGTCCGGTCCGGTTATAAAATCATTGATACAATCGTTGCTCCCTCTATATTTTGTCATTATTGTAATATATAAAGGTTGCATTTTTATGTGATTGACTGTTAAATTAAATTAAAGAATTTTTTTTATTGGTAATAAGGATCATGTTATAATCATCATTTCACTAACAGCACTCATTAAATTAAAAGGGACAACTGAGGCCAGAAGGACACTTGCATAAGACGATCTCACAATAAGACGGAGCATAATTTTGGTATTGACGCTTTAACACTTTGAAAGTGATAGGTAACGTTAATTTGTGATAAATTGTACACTGTTTCATGCATGGAAGTGTCTTATATAAGTTTTTGTCTCTACAGATATATTTATCTATTTATTTATTATATTTATGTTCCATGTACTTTATTTTTTAAACTTTATCGTTTGATATTTTTATTTTCTCTTGATTTTTGCCTTCTCAATAAACGAGAGTGAAAACGGCGTTATATATTAACGAATATTTCCCCCTCTGTTTTCTCTATTTTATCTGAACTTTTTTACCCATGTACTTTGAGTAACACTCATGTGAACCATGTGAACCAAATTCACACATGAACTCTATCACTGTTATGTATAAAAATTATCACTGTTATGCACAAAAACTTTTACTGTTTAAAAATATAAAGCATTTTCTAAACAGTGATTGATTTTGTTCATAAAAGTGATAGTTTTTATGACAATAAATGAGAGATTTTTGTATGAAATAAATGATCTTAAATAACCGAGTTCATAGTATGAATTACGTCTATACAGATTTTTGTCATGTACTTTCACTTCTTTTTTTTTTTTCCCGTTTGCTCTTTCTCCTTTAACTTGTAGACTTTTAGCTCCAATACTAATTTATACGCATTTAATTATCCTCTATATATACTATTGAATTGGATCTAAAAATGTTTCTGTGTTGTCTTTTATTTTCTAATTTTCAAGTCACAAATGTATTGGTTTTTAAAAAAAAGTCACAAATTTGTTTTACTAAAATTATACCATAATTTTGATAAAATAAACTACATATTAAAGTAAAATAACGTTGTTGGGCCTTGAAGCACTCAATCTACAAAATGTTCTTCAATTTATAGTAACTTTTATTTTCAAATCAAATTCTATTTACTAAATTTGTCATTAATTTTTTAATACACCCTATAAAAAATTAAAAAGAGATTGGCCCACAAAATGTTCTTCCATTTATGGTAACTTTTTTTTCAAATGTACTAAATTTGTCATTAAATTTTTAATAGACTCTTTAAAAATAAGTTGGCCCATGCAGGTCTCGAACCTGCGACCTTCGCGTTATTAGCACGACGCTCTAACCAACTGAGCTAATGGGCCATTGTTAATTAAAAAACAATTCTACACTTTTTGTCCCCACATCAATAGAACACTAGATTAAGGGGATGCTTGGTTGAGAGGATTTGGACTTTGTAGGTTAAGTATGAGAATTAAAGTCATCGTATATGTTGTGAATTACACTATTATGATTTTGATTCCTCAATACTAAGGAATACACTATACCTGACCAATTTGAAAGGTAGGACTTTGATTCCTTTATATTCCATTTCCGTGTCCTTTTTTATTTCTTACAATTTTTTTAAAAATAAAATTTTACCTAGCACAATATTTATATAGAAATAATTTCTCTATAGTAATAAAAAATTAGTGTAAAACCCGTGTATTACGCGGTATTGAAGAAAATGAATTTCTTAATCGACTTATTTATAAATAAAAAAAATATGGAAGACCATTTTAAGCAAAGAGAAGAATAAAATCTTGACAAACAAACAGAGAAGATAAAAACATATCTTCTTCGCCAAGCTGTATCCTTATATAGAGGCACAAATATTGTAGGAAAAAAAACTTTAAAAAAATGTGTAAAAATTGAAGAATATAATCCAGATTTTTTAGAACTGAAAAAATAATCGACTGGAAATTAAAAAAGAACATAAAATTTACCCAAATAAGGTGATACAAAGATATTTGATAAAATGAATTTGGAGTTGCTAAAAATTACTAGAGGTTCGCATCTATTCATAAAAGATCTGATCGTGCCCAAAAAATACTCAGAATTATCCCCATTCCTATATGTACCCCATGTATAGCTAACTAAATAAATTCAATATTTAGATTGTTTGTGAATTAAAAATACTTTATTTGATGGAAGTATGCTTAATTTTAAAAAATTATATAAATCAATACAAATCAACCTAATTCAATCAAAGTAAACAAAATAAAATCTTGATTTGGGAGAAAATTGTGAGTTCGTTTTGATATGAACAGTGAGTTCAAAATATTAAGAATAAATATTGCACATTTCCAATTTTCAATAATTTAACTAGAATTTCTCCTGTGCGATGCACAATTAGAATATTAATAAGGCTTTTACAAAAATAAAAAATAAAAAATTAGTCGTAACGTGCGAAATGAACTTTTCAAAATTATAAATAAAAGAATTTTATAATTTACAGATACAATAATAATTAATAATAAATACAATTAATTATATGTTTACACATAGAAAATCTTTTTAAATTTGTGTAATGTAATATTAAATATTTTAAAAAATAATTATTTAATTATTTTTGTGGGGTTTAGTAGTTTAGTATATATATATATATATATAGGAATGATTGTGTTCTTTGAATTATTTTTTATAATAAAATAAAAATTAATTACCTCCAAATAAAATATTTAAAATGTTATTAGAATTGAGTCATTTTTATAAAATTATTATTTTTTAAGCAATGAAAATTATTAATAATCAACTTTTAAATAATTGTTTAAGTATAATTAAATTTGGACTTGTAAATTAATTTTGGGCTTATTGCAATTATTTAACGGGGTGAATTGTGGAAAGTGGAGAGAGTGAGAGAGAAAGTGGGAAGAAAAAAGGGGGGAGAGAGAGTTAAAAAAAAATGGGGCGAAAATGGTTTTTTTCCTGTGCTTTGTTTTTTTATATATGTATATAGATTGCTCCTATTGTGTGTTTAATCAATATTTTATTTATTTTGGAATTATTTTTGGTACATGTAATATGTATTATTGATTTTTTTATTTTTATTTATTGAAAAAATCGAAACATATTATGTTTATTGATAATCATGTTGACGTGGCCGGGTTTCTTAAGTGAAGGCATGACTGTAGGGGTGGAAAATTTATCGAAAATACCCATATACCGATTTACCGTACCAGAAATATACTTAATTTATCGAATTTTAGGTATCTTATTTTTGATCTGATGATATGATATAAATTTTTCAAAAGTCTTGGTATACCTAAGATACACAAATATTTTTTTTGGTATCCGGGTATACCGATACATCGATATATATCTGTATCCATATTTAAAAAAAAATATAATATATTTTATTTTATTAATTTTATTAATATGTTGGATATATACCGTACATTGAAAAATTATCCTTTTATTTTGAATTGTCTCTGTTGGTTTCCTGATTCCAGTTGAAAATTGGAATTCATAGAATTTTTTTGAGTGTTCTCATAGTTTAAAACCAATCTTTAAGGGAGATATATGTTGTTAAGAGATTATTACATAAAATATAGATTTTTTAAATAAATAATCAAGGTATGAATCGGTATCACAGTTAATTAAATATATGTATTGAAAATATCGAAACTGATGACGTTATACGCTATGTGATTTTAGCATACCCGATCGGTATGGTGCGGTATGAATTTTCACATACCGTAAATTAATTCTGATATACGATATGACCGATATAGTGCAGTGCGGTATGGTATGCCACCCCTAAGCATGAGACATTAGTCAATAACTAACTCTAGATAATTTAGGAATAAAGAAACTTATAAATTAAATATTTTATAATTGACCAATTTTTTTTTATAAATAATTGACTTTAGATTTTTAGGATTGCTACATTCCATTCTTTTATAAATATTTTCTTTGCTAATTGATAGAGTATCGGTATAATTTTATGGATATAACATCAAAAATATTTTTCTCCCCTCTAAAATTTGATAAAATAGAAAATTTTATAATAATAAATCAATCATTAGAAAATTATTTGGCAATTACTGGCATTAGTTTTTTAATAAATATTTTATTTATTTTGAATTATTTTGGAAACATTTAATATGTATTACTACTATTGATTTTCTTATTTAAAAAAAAATCGAAACAAATTTACTCCCCTTTAAAATTTGACAAAGACGAAAATTTAATAATAATAATCAATAATTAAAAAAATTGTTTAGCATTATTAAAAATCTGAAAATTAATTACTATGAATTAGTATCAAATAAATTTACTAAACATATCAAAGATGATGAATTAATAACAAAGATAATTTCTTTCACATGTTAAGATGAAACTTTCATAATCTCTTTTGTTCGGCCGAAAATATATAATTAAGAAAAAACTATAGGATTAGAAATTTTTGAAATAGATAGAATGACTGAACTAATAGTCTAATACATATCATACCTGTTACCGAAAATATAAGATAACTAAGGCGATAATAATGGAGAAAATTAAAGACTTTCAAATCAGAAAGAGAGAGAAAAAAAAACAGAAGAAAAGAAGAGAAAAACTCTCGACAAATATGAGAAAGAAACCGTAAAATTGAAAGAGATGATTGTAAAGATTTAAAATGTGAAACTAGAAATTTAAATTGTGGAGGAAATTATGGAACAATATAAAATATGGAACGGTTAAAATAGAGATAAAATATGAGACGGTTAAGATATTGATAAAAATATGAAATAGATGAAAATAAAATATGAGGGGTTAAGAAATATGGGGTGGTTAAGATATATAAAAAAAATGCAAAATAATAAGAAAAATAGAAATTCAAAAGGAAGAGATTGAGTTGTGCCACGTAGGCTGAGAAGATTGGGAATTAGATATAAGGAAGATTATGGCTCCGACTAGAGACCGGTTATATTTAGGAATAAATTTTACATTTTAATAAGTCATAATCGGCCCCGTCTTAAAGATTTATGTCTCCATATAAGAATAAATGACATTATTTAAAGATATATTTAAGGTAACCTAAAATATTTATCTTAGTTGATTGTGAAATCTTAATTTTATGTCTTGTCACTACATCCTTCAACTTCTGTTTACGTAATAATTAAATCCAGATTAGTTTATATATGTATTTTATACTATAAAAAATTATGTATTTATTTTAGTAAAATTCATATTAAATAATTACATGAATGTCTTAATGGATTTATATATGTGAACATAACATGTATTATATTGAATATTAAGAATTTTTTTTTATGTAAAACTCTATTTAGAAATATTCTCCTTATAATAATATTTTTTCCCGACTTCGACGATATGACTGTATGGAGTTCTTACTGTAGTAAAAACCTGTTTTAGAACTCTAATAAGTGCTTTAAAAATATTTATTTTTAAAGTTATTAAATATAACTTTTCAAAAAAAATAAAAAATATATTAGTTATTATAAATAAAAAGAATTATTTTAATTACTCAATAAAATCATCACCATTCACCTTCCCCACTACCCAACTTCTAAAATTTCAAGTAAACACATGGATTATTTTTTATGCTAAATCAATGTGTTGTTCGTGATGAAGAGGCAAGTTATAACTCTTACGCATGGAAAAGACATACAACAATTCTTATAACAATTATGCCTTATATATATATGAAGAAATTTATCAAAATAATTATTTACTACGAAACTATTATCATTATTTTGTTGAGCAGCTTCGTTGATCCCATTTAAACTATCACAGAGAGCACGCACCCTTTGTTCTAAACAAGAACGTTGACCTGAAAATGTCTTTGGCTCCATCATTAATGATTTCATAATTTTTAAATGGAATTTCATGTTCTGATTGAATCGCAATGTAACTTTGAATGTCGAAACTTATATAATATTTTTGTGAAATATAGAACACTCGGTTGATTTGTGCAATAACACTATATATATTGGTTGTGATGAAGCACGGTATCCATGTTTGAAGCAAAAATAATAAGAGTAGGTCTAGTGTGAAAATTTTTATGTATAAAAATCTATAAAATTGCCATAAATCAATCATCTACACTCTAAACACTAAATAATGAACTCTAAAATATGACCTATTCGGCCGGGTGAACCATGAACCACTTGGACCTAGTGAACCATGAACCACTCAATTTTGTCTTACTTTCACCAATTATAAAATTTAGTTGTAAATTAAAGTTTTTCCATGTATGAAAACTTTTATACTAGACTTTGTCAAATAATAATAGGGACCAACGTGCGGGATAAATGATGATGTTTTTAAGAATGACATTGACTCTATCAAACGCTAGACTCCCTTTCAAGTTCCAAAACAAAATTTTCATTGATGGTCTCTTATTATGTGTGTGCACTGACTCTCGTACGCGATATTGTCAGCTCCATGAACGAATACATGATTTTGCCCAACACTGCGCACTAATACATATTTGGGCTTGGACAACTGTGAAAAATGACATTGGAGAGCGGTTATAACCGCTCTCCAAATAACAGTTGTCGAAGGTTGGACAGCTGATAAAAAACCGCTGTCCAAAAAATCGCTATTTGACAAATTTTCAACCGCTTTGCAAGATTGTGCTTGGACAACGGTTATCAACCGCTGTCTAAGTTATTTTTTTTAAAATTTTGTTTATTATGTTACATAGACAGCGGTTATTAACCGCTGTCCAATATATTTTTTTTAATTATTAATTTATATTTTAAAAATCCTATAATAAAACTATAAATCAAAACTTATATATACGTCCAATACCATATACCATAAACCAAAAATCCTATAAAAAACCATAAACCAAAACTTATACCACATATATATATACCAAAACATCAAATAAATTAATAAACATACACATCATGAAATAAATAAACATACAATCATAAACATACGTCCAATACACCAAAAACATGAAATATATATCATCACAAATATATAATTTAATTACATGCTACCAATATTTCAAACAACGTTCACTCAATATCGTATGAATATAAGAATCGATTGTAAAGGTACCCCGTCTAATCATTTTTCCATTTCTCCAGTCTTTTCTTAGAGTAAGACTTGAGCTCACGTTCATAGACAAACTGCAAACAACGAATCAATCAATATAGTATGCATTTTTATTCAATCAATAATAATTTAAATAAATCAATAAATTGACTTACATTGAGAGGAATGTTCGTTAGAGAAGCGCGGATTATATCTTCAATAAAGCAACACACAAAATGTTCACAATGGTCATTATCTCATTGCCTCGGAACCTGTTGATTAACAATTATAATCACGTATTACAATTATAATTTATTTATATTAGTTTGATAATTTACTAAATTAAATTTACCTTAATGTTAATCCAGTTCACTTTATTTAACTTAGATCTTGAACCTTGACTCTGAAGGCGACTCCGATACATCGTCATCACACTATTATTATTATAATTAAAAAATAAAAATAGATTAAATATGCATAATTTTAAAAGTAAAATAAATCATTGTATATAATATTAAAAATGAACTTACGCTTCCATATATGAAACGAGATCAGGGCGATTTGAATAAACTCCATCCTGAGCTGGGTCCATAAAATACACACTTAATGTATTCATGTGTATGACGACCAGCACCCAATGGTTCCTATATTATATTGAGAATATTAAAATTAAATGCAAATTTAGCATATATATGTGCAAATATTATAAACATGAATACAAATTTTAACGAAATGTTTATCACTCACCCCACATTTGTTGGCCAAAAAATGAGATGATCGCTCCCAATTTGATTCAAAGATATGATTAACTAACCCATCCATGGTCTCATACCTATCACCCATTATGCAAGACACTTGGGGGGAGATGAAGGAATACATTCCACTTGCTCGGGCATCTCTGGTGAGATATTTCTCACCCAAGTATCTTTAACCAACATATATACGCTAATTAATATTTAAAAAGAAAATTAAACTATACAGAAAGTGAATATTGAGAATTAGTTAAACACATACCTGAGGTAAAGGGCTATGGTGGTTGCACTCAACCACTCGTCATTCAAGACTTATTTGCCATGTTCTCACTAACGAATTCTTGGAAAGTATTCGATGAAAGTGAGCAAGCATGGGAACTGTGGCGATCTCGAAAGCATTAGACGATACCATCCAGTGCACCTAGACCATACATGATCATCGTGATCTAAGTCTCCGGTCATGGGATAACCAAGTCTCGAAGCGATGGAGTCCCTCGTTCTCCCCCTTTGGTTGTCTCGACACCCCTCGATTTCTCTTTTAGCCTTTTGTGGTGATTTCTTGAGGCATTTGTGGTGTCGGCAGATTCTACAATTAATTTACAATATTATTTAGAACCACAAATAAGATAATGAACTTTAATAACATATATTTTACCCTCATGGTCTTTGAAGACCAAGTTGCTCGGCCATTCGATGAAGTGCCCCGACCGTTGTTCGATCGGTGGCGGCTTCATCGATTGGTTTTTCTTTAATCATTGAATCCTCTTGTCGATTCACGGGTACATCGAGTGTGACCCTCACGAAACCGGGAGTGATGGGATGACCATGAATCATTCCATGGGAGCCGTGCAACGTTCTCGTGGCCACCAACCGTCGGTATCCTCCAAATAAAAAAAGGCAAAATGTGGTTGGTACGCTCAATAAGATATTTAGTTAGAAAATTTTAATACACTAGTATTTAATTAAAACAAATGTGAGATATGCATATCGATGCACGAGAGACGTTTTGAAGTGCCTCAATAAAGTCGTCCCTAGGGTTAAGTGAAAACATAGCATTAAGCGACACTATGTTCACAACTTGCTCCACTCGGCGACATTCCGTGGCTTGTTCTTCTCTCGGACCTCAAACGTTCCACATCTTTAGACAACTTGGCAACTGTTTGTTAGTATACCCACCATATTCATGGCTTGAAAGACCATGTGCCATTGCTAAAAGATGTCTTCGCCACGCCATATCCGACACTCCGTGGCGGCGGGATGCTCTGGCGACCCATAGCGAATCCCAAAACAGATCATTAGGGCGAACATGCGGATGTCGAAATTAGGGCGTCATGGTCCGAGATAGATGCTCTGAATTACAAAAATAAAAGATTATTATTTAATTATTTGTTTATAAATAATAGTTTGTAATTGAAAGATAAATTAATGGATAGATTACCACTTCTTCGATGATGCGTTGTGCACTGGGATCGTGAATATTCCCATCTCGACCCTTTCTGGTAGTCTGAAATAAGTCAAAATGGGTAACAATAGGCTCACTCTCTCCAACTTTTCTTCTTTCTTCTTTCTACGACAGTGATGAACGTGGACCTTTATTAGATATATTAAAAGTGAATATATAAAAAAAAATTAAAAGTTAGGATTTTGATCTCACCATATTTTCTCTTATTCGTGCATAACCTTTGTTCGATCCACGATATCGCGCCTCCATCGACTTGGCTTGATCGCGATTTTTTTTACTTCGATTCTACAGTATAATAGAAATATGATAAACACTGAAAAACTTAGGGCATTAGAAATTGAGGAAATGACATTGATCAATTTTACCTGGAAATCATCCTCCATAGCTCTGCTCACAAACTCCTCCCAGTATGGAGCCACCATAGGGCTATTCTGACACGCCGGAGGCGGACTAGCAGAGTAAAGACCAGTTTTCGGATCTCGTGTGTTACTTCTCAACCAAGTCCAAAAATTCTTGGTCATTACTCCTGCTTGCGACAATATTTGCTTCTTCTTTGTGTGGTCAAGACTTCTGAATGTAGTCTATACGCATATAACATAACAATTTAGTAAATTTAAGGGTCATACTACAACTTTCAATAAATATATAATTAACATACCTTAAGCTCGTCCCATAATCTTTCCTTCAAAGGAGTCAGTTTGGGGCTACGCCAGTCCTTGGCTGGCAGCACGATAGGGATCACGCTCCTGACTGCAGCTCCAATGTAGAAGGACAACGACTCACTCTCTTTTCCTATTGCCTGTCCAAACTCATTGAACGATAACTGCAATAACATAGTATTTAATTAGGTTCAACGATCAATCAATATATTTATCGATTTCAAACTGTTCAATTGTAATAAAATTACCTGAAGTGTTTTCCCCTTGCTACGAGCTCTCTTAATAGATGACATGGTGACTATACCCCGAGTGCGCTTCTCCCCGGAGCTGCTAGTGGTGGTGGGAGCATCAGTGTCACACTCTCTCAAGTCATCAGGATGCTGTCGATCATATGCACCATGATCATATGCGCCATAATCTCCATCAGAATATCCATCATCATCTCCATCATCTCCGGGATATGGCAAACGAGACATGATCCTGTAAAGCAGAAGAAACATACACCAATACATACAACATGATATATATAGTTTCAAACCTGAAAAAAGAAAAAGATGTTTACATAGTTTCACTGTGACACTTAACCTACAAGTATTGAGAATCATCTTCTAATCCCAACATTCCTGATAAAGAAAGCTTCTGATATCATAGAATTTACAATTTTTAATTTGAAATCTTGAATAATAACCTAAAGGGAACCCATCTTTAGAATGAAAAGAACAAACAATCATAAAAATAACTAGATTAATTGTACAAATAATATGGCGGATTTTGAAGTTCAAACATGTATAAGATTAATTCAGTTAAAATCAAGAAGACAAATAATATAACTATTGACTCAAACCCATTGGTCACTCAAATAATAGATTTGTACAAATACGCACCAGACTTATAATATCATGGTCCCAACAATAAGCACTACTATAAACGAGGCATTTGCCGAAGTATATGTCACATAATCGACACTACAACTTCATCAGATCTAGCATAAAAACTCGAATTATATCTCAAGATATCCTTACAAGCAAGAAATTAAGCTACTAACACAGAGCCTTTCTCTATAACCACCTTGTATAGCATCTATAATCACCTTTGAAAGACCACGTGTTGCAGTCCCATGTTGAAAATGAAAATCAATGCAATAAATTTATAATCTTTTGATATTCCACAGATTAATTATGACTTTTAAGACTTAAAATAACATGAACTCTTTTTATTTGTTACCATTCGATACACAGTTATTTTTCAATATCTCGCAGCACAAAATTTACCCAGAAGACTGTTCCATCCTTTATATTTTAACGTCAAACACTTTCAAAAACATTTCCTTCTTTAACATCTCCAAAAAACCCCATCCTTCATTTTCTCCTCTTTATAGTGTTTTCAGAATAGGTAAAACTTAATCCGAACAAAAACAGATACAACAACTGAAAAAAACAGCCACTATATATAAAACCAGACGATGCAACAAAAACTCCATAAAATAATTGGGGTTAATAATTCAATAAGTAGAGTTGATAAAAAATAAGGCAATCAACAGAGTTGTGACCGCAAACTGAGTGACATCCAGATTACATACATGCAGAAACAACGAGAAACACCGTGAACCAAAATAATAACATCCAGATTACATACATGCAGCAGAAAAGGGATAAAACAAAACGAAGAAGACCTCAAATAAGAGATAAATAGAGAAAATACTGTTGGGAGATGAATTTAATAAAGATATATGATTTTGATTAGATCCCAAAACCCCTGAGTATGACATGTTCAGAATGATCTTGATAGTTGAGTCAGGATTCAGTTTAGAATATTCAGGATGTTATCTGTAGAATGAATAGTCAGCAGATATAGTTCATGATAGGTTCTGAAGACTCAGTAGGATACTGAGGAACTGAAGACTCAGCACGAAGATTCAGTGTATCAGTCAGTAGACTCAGAAGACCCTGAAGACACAGAAGACTCTGAAGACTGAAGACTGAAGATCAAGAATACTGAGGGCACAGTAACTACTGATGACTCAGTAGTGTACTGAATGCTCAGTATGAACCTGAATGTTCCGAGGCACTGAATATATCTATCTGAAGGATGCAATGCTGAGAAAAACGCGATTCCTTAGAAAGTTAGATATTGCCAAGACATTCAAATGCAGACAAAAGGAACTAAGTCAGAAGTGTTGTTAAGGTTATATCAAACTCAGAGTTTGTAACCAAAGAAAGCCGTTGAAGATGTCTAACTTTAACTGGAGACAAACGTCAAAAAGAGGAAGACGACACTGTACCATACTGACACTGATAGTGACAGATCGCTGTAAAAGATGTCAGATGTACAAAAGTTCCAGATTGCAAAAAGTGAAGACCGGCTACATCAAAGGCTATTGCCTAAACGTGTAGGGAGTTTCAAACCCTAAATATAGCCGTTTCTCACACACCATAAGAGGGAACTCACGAAGCTATCTCTCCAACGGATAGTTTTCAAAAGTGACCTTGGTGTATGCCAATAAATACTGGTGACCCTCTACATTGTAAGGTTACGGGAAATTTATACGCAACTCAAGAGCTCATACTTATTCTTGCAAAAGTTAAAGCACTCGAAAAACTTAGAATTTCCCAAGTGCTTCTACATTGAAGAGAGCTCACTATACTAAGCCTAGCTTGATAAGAAATATCCAAAGCTTAGTCGAGATATCCTAACCCTTTGCATTGTGCTTCATTGTAAAGGATATCTCATCCTAGTTGGAAACCAACCGAGAAACCCCTAACCCTTGAGAAGGTAGTTGGAGTGTGTTTATTGGTGAGAAGAGTTGTAAAGAGTTAGTAAACTACGCGGAGTAGTCAGAAAACTCTATAGGAGAAGTTAGTAAGCTACAGGGGTAGTCTGAAAGCTTGTTTGTGTTTGAGTAAGTAAACTACGGAGGTAGTCAGAAAGCTCAAGGTCGGGTTGAGTAAGTAAACTACGTGGAGTAGTCAGAAAGCTCAGAAGTTGATAGTGAATTTCTCTGAAGAGTCAGGGAGAGTGGACGTAGGAGCTTGAGTCTCTGAACCACTATAATTGCTATGTTCTTTATTGCTTTCCTTATCTGTGCTTAACTGTTGCATTGACTTGTTTTTGAAAGCATACTTTTCACTGATATTCAGTTGGAATCAATCCACTGAAGTTGCATAAGTGAATCAGAGCTTAATCACTATTTTCATTAAGGGAAGGTTTTTAGCAAAGCTTAAAACGAGTATAAACTAAGGGCCAACCATTCCGCACGACTGAGTAGCTAGAACAGATAGTTACCAAACTGAACTCTCATTTGAGGATTCAGTAAGTTAGTTATCTGATCCAAGCAACTCAGGATCTCTGACACTCAGGACTCAGTTGGGATTATCTGAGGTATCTGAAAGCAGCTCAGGATCACTGTCTCAGTAGACTTTGACTCAGAGTGATTTGTGCTTCTCAGAACCTAATCTTCAGGATTATCTGACCCAAGCTGACCTCAGTAAGAAAAAGTTTTAAAAATATTGAACACGTGTATTCCCCCCCATACACGTGTAAAACTCGTTTGCACCGGGACCAACAAGTGGTATCAGAGCAGTGGTTCAACTTGACCACCTGCTGTGTTGACCAAAGTTTTATTTTCAAAAATACTTGTGGTCTATCTGAACTGATCTTATTTGATGAAACTTTTTATTTTTCAAAAGATCAGAAAAATGTCTTCTAAAAAACTTCCCATGTTCTCAGTGGAGAACTATGACCTATGGAGACTGAGAATGCAGGCTCATCTGTATTCCAAACATGAGCGTATGTGGAGAGTGCTCTCTCAAGGACCATTCCAATTTATTGTAGTGAATCCCGGAGGAATGAAGATGAGAGAATTGATCCTAGAAAGAAATTTCCTAAGTCGATGACCAACCCGACTCGGAGGAGAGAAAGTTAGTCAATCTAGACTACATTGCAAAAAGACACACTATCTGATCACATTGATGATGGTGTGATGGGAATGATCTCTCACCATAATCTGCTAAAGAGATTTGGGATACACTATTTGTTATGTGCCAAAGGCACGATCATATAAAAAAAACAAACTTTCAATTAGCAATTGGAAAGTTTGATAGTTTTGAAATGGATGATGGTGAATCAATAGACAAACCGGAAGTCAGTTCACTAAAGCATCATGAATGATCTAAATGCACTTGGAAAGAAATACCCACAGAGAGAAGTTGCATTGAAAATTCTTAGAGGTCTGCATCTAAGAAATGGGATATTCATGCGAATGGTGATTGAAAACACCAAGAATATTAACTCAATGCCTTACCAATAAGTCTTCTACGAAATCAAGGCCTATGAATTTGTAATTGATAAGAAATCCAAAAAGGCCGACAAAAAGATGATTCTTCATCGAAGTAAGAATGTGGCTTTAAAAGCCAAAGATAAAACACAAAAAAACTAGAGTCCGAGAACCCCCATGCCAAAAAATAGGATGAGCTTGAGGAAAAGCTAGCATTGATGGCAAGAAGGTTTGATAGACTTAATAGTCGATTGGAAAATACAAAAACTATTACAGAACCACGGATACGGAAAGAAACCCGAGGACGGATCAAACCGAGAAGAAAAAAGACACGAAAGTTTGAAGGATCTTCATCCAAGAGAAAGGACTCCAAGACCAAAGAAGAAAATGATCGGGATGATGATACCAACAGATGCTATAATTGCGAAGAAAGGTCACTTCCAAGATGATTGTCCGGTTTGAGTGCTAAGGAGAGAAAGAAAAGGCAAGCTAAAAGAGACCGTAAGTTCTCTAAATAAAAAGGCCATGGTTGCGAAGAAGAAAAACTCCGAGGAGGATCTAGCTCTTGAGATGAGATATTCTCGAGACAAATAAAAGTGATGACATCTCGTCGATGGCCATTGAGGAGGAGGAAAACAAGGGCACCGAATCGACTAAAGATCACATGGCAAATCGATGGCGAGAGATGAAAAAAGCTCCCGATGTATGGTATCTTGACGGTGGATGCTCAAGACATATGACATGATTCAAGAAGATGCTTTCAAAGGACTACGTTGAACAAAGAGGCCCACGATCACTTTTTGGAGATAACTCCAAGGACGGTGAAGGATATGGAACTTTGGAAATCGACTTCGGTTCATATCCATGGTGTTTCATATGTATCCGGATGGAAGCATAACTTCTTTGTCAATTAGCTAATTCGCGTGATAAGGGTTTCAATGTTGAGTTCTCCAAGAACTTATGTTTTGTGAAAGATGATACATCACGAAAAGTATTCTTGGTTTGGTACAAGAAAAGGGAATGTGTATCTTCTTTGATTGAGTTCAACTCCTAAAGATACATGTTTAGTTGCTAAAAGTTCCACGATACCGCAGTTGGTTATGGCATAAAAGAATGAATCACCTAAATTTCAAAACCCCGAACAAGCTTGCAAGATTAGCTCTTGTGAGAGGGTTGCCCTAATGAAGTGTTCAAGAAGGAACACATTTATGATCTTTTGTGCGAAAAGGAAAACAAGTTAAAGCATCATTTAAGAGCAAAGTTGAAGTTTCTCTTGAAAAAGAATACTTGATTCATCGCGTATGGATCTCTTTGGTCCTATAACACCGTGAGCACTAATGGCGGAAAATACACATTGGTAGTAGTTGATGACTACTCAAGATATACTTAGGTCATATTCTTACTTTTCGAAGAAAGAGACTCGATAAAGGCTGCCAGAGTTCTTGAAAAGGCTCGAGATTGAGAAAAATCGAGTGTGGTCAAAATCGGATCGACAAAGGAACCGAAGTTTATAAATCATATCATATCGATTCTTGTGCAATAATGGAATTTCACATGAAACATCACCGCAAGGACCCTCAACAAAACGGTGTTCTTTGAAAGAAGGAATGGGACTCTAAAAAGAAGTTCGCAAGGACAATGATAAATGGTGATATTCCTAAAAGATTTTGGGCTTTGAAGTTGTCAACACTTAATCTTTACTCTCGAATAGATCTATCTTTGACCAAGAGTCAAGGCAAAAACACCTTATGAGCTTTGGAATGAAAGGAAGCTTCTTGTTTCTTTCTTTCGTGTGTTTGGTTGCAAGTGTTTCATACACAATAATGGTAAAGATCAATTGAAAACATTTGATAGTAAAGGGCGATGAAGGAATATTCTTAGGATATTCTAAAGTCGATAAAAGCTTTCGAGTTTACAACCGTAGGACTCTTATTGTGGAGGAAACACCTCATGTTGTTTTTTGATGAATCTACTTGTGTTCGGAAGAAACAGAACATGATGCGTAAAGAACCGATTAAGAGGATCACCAGATTAAGCTGAAATGAAAATATAAATCATCCATCGAACTCGAAAAGAAGTTAAGTCACCACATCCTATGATTGGAGTGACTCGGACTCGAATAAAGAAGTTCGGGATGGAACTCGAGATTGTGAGACTCGGAAAACCAACACTCCAAAAAGTTGACCAATCAAATGCAGACAACAGATTCGAGACTCGGGTATATGATGCCAATGAAGATGTGGTCACAAATTGAGGCAAATTTCCGAATCTATCAACCAAAGGGAACAAATATCTCGACAATGTTCTGAATAGAATTTTCCCTGAGGTAGATGATTCCCTTTCTCCTGTTTTGTTGTTCCCTGAGTTTACTGATTTAACTGAACCTAACATTTCAAATGTTGAGGATACCATTGAAGGGGGAACATCAAGAAGGAAATGGTTAGATAGTCATCCTACAAGTCAGATTGTGGGTGATCTAACTGAAGGTGATAAAACAAGAAGGTTCCATGGTGAAAGTGCACTATTCTCAACTGCTTCCTATCGGGAGAAAGAACCTCATCGAGATTGGTGAAGCTCTACAAGATTCTCCTTTGGATTCTTCTTTATGCAAGATGAAATTTGAATCAATTCTCAAGGAATGAAGTATGGAAGCTGGTAGATAGACCAGAAAGGCACAATGTTATTGGAACCAAGTGGGTTTTCAAGAACAAAAGAGATGAAAACAACAACATTGTAAGAAACAAGGCAAGGCTAGTTGCACAAGGTTATTCCCAAGAAGAAGGCTTGGATTATGATGAAACCTTTGCACCTATTGCAAGACTAGAAGCCATCAGATTGTTTCTTGCATATGCTGCCCACATGAAGTTCACAGTCTATCGGATGGATGTGAAAAGTGCATTTAAAGCGGTGTGCTTAAAGAAGAGGTTTATGTGGAACAACCTCCTGGTTTCAAGCAGAATGACCAAGTTTACAAGCTCAGAAAAGCTTTGTATGGTCTTAAGCAAGCACCCAGAGCATGGTATGATACTCTTTCTCAGTTTCTTACTGACCATGGTTTTGTCAAAGGAACTGTTGATAGAACTCTGTTCAGGATAGAGGATGGGGAAGATATCTTACTAGTTCAGATATATGTTGATGACATCATTTTGGATCTCAAACCATCACCGTGTGAAAAATTTTCAACACCTCTTTGAAAAGGCAAGTTTGAGATGTCAATGATGGGAGAGATGAATTTCTTTCTAGGTCTTCAAGTGAAACAATCAAAGGAAGGAATATTCATCAACCGGGCAAAGTAGTACACCGAGATCCGATTGCCCGAAATATGGTGTGCTGACTGCAACGCAGATTAGGATTCCCATGAATACTAACTACAAGATGGATCCCGATTACAAGGCAAATCGGTAAGTCATCGATATAGAGGAATCATTGGATCATTGCTCTATCTCACGTGAAGTAGGTAGGATATAACATTTCTTTGTTGGGATATGCACAAGATACCAAGCTAATCCTAAGACTAGTCATGGAGGCGCCAAAAGATCTTGAAATATCTTAAAAACACAGTGAATGAAAGTTATGGTATCCGGTGATGATAACCTTGAGTTAAGTGGTTACTCGGAGATCTTTGATTATGGAGGTTGCGAATTGACGAAGTCCACTTGGGAACTTGTCAATTTCTAGGAAATGGTGATATCTTGGTTTTCGAAGAAATAGACCTCGAGTAACAACAAGTACTCTTGAAGGCAATATATGGTTGCGAGAAAGTTCTTGCTTTCGAGATTCTTTAGCTCGGACAACAATTAAGGGATTATAAAGTTGTAGTCGATGAAGTACCAATATTTTGTGACAATAATAGTGCCATTGCTATTTCACAAAATCCGGTTATTACACACCGGATGCAAGCATGTGGATATCGGACATCACTTCATCGAGATCATGTCGAGAAAAGAAGGACATAAGGATGGTGAAAATTCATCTTGATAAGCGAGAGTCGATATCTTGACTAAATCTTTGCATTTGAATCAAGATTTCGTGAACTTTCGGTTGAATTAGGGATGTTAGAACGTGTATAGAGTAAAATCGAAAAATTGAAGATTTTTTCGATGCATGAAACTTTCTCGAAATTCTCTTTGAAAGCTTCGGGATAAAATGGAAATCTTTGAATCGAGTCTCGAAACTCAAATTTCTTGAAGGTCAAGATTTCGATAACATCTTGAACCAATTCAAGATTCGATATTATCTTGACATTTTATCAAGGTCAGTACTCAGTAAGACTGATAGAGGGAAATTAGTCTGAAGAAGTAATGACTCATGCGACTCATTTATTGCTTAAGGTGAAGTTCAGTAATCATTCGCAATAAATACAAAACACCTGAAGAATATTTTTTTAGGATCGTTTTTAAATTAGAAGAAGGTCAACATCATTTAATGCTCTTTACATTAATGACCAATGAGGATGTTTTGGCGGCTTACTTTTCGGAGATCATCGGTTCGTATACCCAATTAATCAGAAATTAATCTCAACCGTTGTTTTTTCACCTAACCAACACGATTCCCCACGATCTCGAAGCTATTTATAAACACCAATAAGCCATTCAAGCCAAAATTTTATCAAACCCTTCGTTCCCAAATCCTCTGCAATTAAAAATCCCTTTGCCCAGAAATTTCCAAAACCCTAAAGCTTCACTTCTTCAATCAATCTCAAAAATGGCTCCAACCCCGATTAGAGATTAGCGAAACCAACAAGCCGGTACGCGAGTTCGTTGTCTCACTTGAAAGCACAACCAACTCAAAGCGTAAGAGGAGGCTCTGCATATGATCCGACTAGCTAAACTCACCCAACTAGTCGCAAACCGACCAGACCAGGAGTTTGCAAAAGAGGTAATCGAATTCATCTATAACTTGAAGATAGATGACGAGGACTGTATGCATTCTAAGATTCTTGTATCACACTTAGAGCATTATTCCAAATACATCGATTTTGAGAGGATTTGTATATAGTTCAAAAAATTTGAATGATGTTTTTGAGCTCTGATAGAGGAGAGGATCCTACGATGTATATGTCGGGTAGAGAGCAGGAGTACTTAGATAGGATTGCTGAGAATCCTGTTAAGTTTGAGGCGACATTGCATAAGAGGTACTTAAAGCCACAATATCGTGTGTTGATGGATATTGTGAGTAAGTGCATCATGAGTCTTCTTGGGGAGTTTTGAGCGGATCGGTGCCAAGCTCGGAATGATGGCGGCGATAGAGGCCTCACCCACCCGACTTCAACTGGTTGAAATTTAAATTCGGATGGTGAGTGAGCGGACGAAAAGTTTTGAGGAAGGTTGATGGGCGATCTCAATAAAAGGCAAGATCCACCATGCCACCAAAATTGCTTACATTTTGGAGATGTGCGAGGGAGGAGGATATCTTCGCCCGTTCGACCCCATTCCCTAAGTCCAAAATTCTCCTTAAACCCATTCTTTGCCAAAGAAGCGGTCATCGGGGAAGAGAAAAAAAAGGTTGAATCACCCGATTCGGTGAAAAAGAGACTCAACAAACCAGGGGAAGGTTTTGTTGGAAGCAAAGATGGAGCAAGGAGCAAAAATGATGAAGCGGAAAGAACCTTGCCCCCAAAGCGCGAAGATTGGTGGTTCTCACCGATGAAGATGGTAGTGATTACGAGGAGATTCAACCCAGGGTCAAAACCGCGAGTTCGCCATTGTAAGTTTTGGCTCGGGTTATCTCCAAGGCACAAGACCAAACCGAGGAACAGTTCTTCTCGAGGTGCTTGAGACATCTCTAAGTTCGGACAAAATTTCTCGAGGAAATTTTCAAAGGAACTCGAGACCTCGAGATTCCCTCTTGAAAAAAAGTCTTGGCTCGAACAAAGAAGAGCCAACTCAACCAAACCCGGGAAGTGTCACTCGGGGCTTGAGAACCCACTCGGATCTGGCCGAGGACTGGTGAACAACCTTCGGAGGCTGAGACTCGGAGACGAGAACATTCTTGATGAGCTCTGAGTGATCTCTTCACGATCCCTCGGCGAAGCTTCAGCTGAGACTAGAGAGCCACGAGATGGAAGAAGGGAGAAGGAAGAGTGGAGGAGGAAGCGAGGCGGTTCATTCTTGGCCGCTACCTGAGCTCGGCTCATCTGCTGATCTGCCAAGATGTTTTCTTGATTAAGGACAAGCGTGTTCATTCTCAATCAGACTCTTCCGAGATGCTTGACATTCTTTCTTTTCGGAGGAAGGCGGGTGGAATGAGGAGGCGGCGCCTTCGACCCTCCTCTTCTCGGGGTTCGGAAGGACAAATCTTCGGGATGAAAAACTCCGATTTTGATGAAATTTGGTTGAGAGGAAGTTAAATTTGAAAGAAAAATTCTTTTGAAGTTGGTGCCCCAAGCGGCGGAGACAAATCTCAAGATGGAGATGGGGACCAGCGGAAATGTTGAGAAGCGATCTCGGATGGAAAAGGAGACTTACATTCTTGATCAACACGAATTGGTCAACCTCAGATCGGTTAGAACTCTTGGTACCTTTTGACACTATTAACAATTATGCCAAAGTTAACAAAAGTCCTATCTTTAATTTGAAATTGTCGATAAGAAGACCGAGGCTCCGGTTGGAGACCGGAGCTCGGAGTTGAAGTTGGCTTCGGTCTTGAGCCGACCCTCGGATTGTCTTTAAACCACAAGGTGATCGGACAACCACAGAAATGCGTAAGATTCCCGAGATTGATCTCACCCCGATGGAGAAACTTGAGAAGGTTGAGCCAATGATGATCAAGATTGCTCGGATGGAAGAAACATTGGCCAATCGAAGCTCAAAAAGATGGAAAGTCTTAGTCACTCTTGGTGGTGCAAATTCAAAACACTCGACCACCCATGACCTCCATGGAACGAAAAGTTGAATGAGAAGGAGAGGAGTCAAAAGCCTGAAGTTAAGTGATGAACCAAAGCGTAAAACACGGTGGGGTTCGATTTCCTATAGGTGAAACCGCGAAAAAAAAGAATGAGGTGCTAATCAAGTCTCGGCCGTTGAGGAAATGAGCTCATTGCTCATGACCAAGATGACAGAGATGTTCAAGGAAGCACTCTTCGGCGGTTGCCCACTTATCTCAAGAATTTTTCGTGGCCAAGAACCATCTAAGGAGGTTTGGAAGACG
This sequence comes from Stenogyne calaminthoides, assembly GCA_037126765.1. Classification (NCBI taxonomy): domain Eukaryota; kingdom Viridiplantae; phylum Streptophyta; class Magnoliopsida; order Lamiales; family Lamiaceae; genus Stenogyne; species Stenogyne calaminthoides. The sequence goes on from JBBCBC010000032.1 coordinate 20,830,072, forward strand.
AACAAGATCGAGATAGCGAGAGAAGTTCATTGTGTGAGCAAAAGAGCAATATCACATGGACATAAGCGCTCTCCGGACTTCTTCCAAATTACTTGCCAAGAAGGGGTACTTTGGAGAAGAAGGCTCGAGAAAGATCTTTGAAATGTATAATCTAGCCAAAGCCTTTAAAGTTAAGTCGAAGCTCTTGAAAAGTTGAAGTTATTTCGGTAGAAAAAGCTATCTACACTGAGTTTCGAGCAAACCATGCTTGATGTTGCAAGAGAGAAACCGAAAAGCTAGAGCAAAGGTTGGAACAAGCCAAAATCAAGCTATTGAATTACCTATGAAGAGAAAGCCTTGGGCGTTGTTCAACCCGGGAAAGAAAGTCTTGAAGGCTTCAAGCCAATCGGAGAAAAGCGATTACGGATGATGAAGAACGGAAGAATCGAGTCTCAACCTCGGAAAGAAAGTCTTCAACACGAGAGATGCTCAAGACACTCCAAATAGAACAAGCTAAGAAAGTTCTTTGCCCCGGTCTCGGGAGTGTCGTGATCGAGAAAAGAAGATGAGCGAATAGCGAAGCGATGGAGTGAATTTAGGAAGTTTGCGAGCAAGAGGAAAGGAGCATCAAAAACACTAAAGTGGCCCCACGTTGATAAATGGATGCCCATCAAACTCAACGATATGTGGGAAGAAGTCAAGAGAACCTACGTTCAATTATGATGTTCTCGAGGAATGGAGAGGGAAAGCTCGGATCGAATGAAGCTTTCATTGAATATCTTCTTATCTTCTATCAAAAGTATCTCTGAGTGGATTAACTTTATGGATGAAGGAGAGGTACGATATAGTGGCCCTCGGTCCATATTCTATCCACCTCCAAGACTTGGTAATGGCTTGGTGAATGAAAGGCCATTACTCAAGAAATTGCGATTATCTTTGGTCATTTGGTCTAACGAAAAAATCCGGATATCATAAAAGAGAGGAATGAAATGAAGAAGAGATTTTTTCGGAATGTTTGACTGGAGGTGCCAACCCGATGAAGTTGAGAATGAAACAAATCAAAGAGCGGAAAGACGAAGAGCCAAAAAATCAAGATCAAGATCAAGACTCGAGAAGATTACGTAATCTTTAAATTTTTTGTCTTTTTGATTTTGTTGATAAACTCATTTATGTCTGTAATAGGATACCAATCATCAATGAAGATTTATCATTATGCTCAAAAGATAATATCTCATTATCTTATTTACATGTATTTTATTTTGATATGCCTGAATGAATGTCTCTGAACTGACTGTATGATGTTATGGGGGAAATTGTTTAAGTATTTAGTAATGAACAATTTAAAGAGATTCATTGCTGAAGAAATTGTTGAATGATTTAAATTGTTGGAGATTCTCTGAAATTGTTGGGAGATTCTCTGATTCAGAAATTGTTGAGAGAGAACCATCTTATAATAAGATAAACTGAAACCTGAGTATAGGTTATATGTTTGTAACAAGATAGGTTTTGACATCATCAAAAAAAAATTGTTGGGAGATGAATTTAATAAAGATATATGATTTTGATTAGATCCCAAAACCCCTGAGTATGACATGTTCAGAATGATCTTGATAGTTGAGTCAGGATTCAGTTTAGAATATTCAGGATGTTATCTGCAGAATGTATAGTCAGCAGATATAGTTCAGGATAGGTTCTGAAGACTCGGTAGGGATCTTGAGGAAAGACTTCGACCGCGAAGATTTAATTATATCGGTCGGTGGACTCTCAAGATCCCGAAGACACGTAAGACTCTACGAAGACCTTGATAAGATCAAGATCAAGAATCTTGATGGCACAAGTAATTTATGATGACTTCGATGGTGTCTTGAATGCTTTCGATGATGAACTCAATGTTCCGAGGCAATTTGAATATATCTATCGAAGGATGCAATCTTGAGAAAAACGTGATTCCTTAGAAAGTTAGATATTGCCAAGACATTCAAATGCATAAAAGGAACTAAGTCGGCGTTGTTAAGGTTATATCAAACTCGAGAGTTTGTAACCAAAGAGAGCCGTTGAAGATGTCTACCTTTAACGGAGACAAACGTCAAAAAGAAAAAAGAGCGACATTTGGTCATACCATCGACAATCGATAGTGACGGATCGTTTGTAAAAGATGTCGGATGTACAAAAGTTTCGGATCGCAAAAAGTGAAGACCGGCTACATGAAAGGCTATTGCCTAAAAACGTGTTAGGGGAGTTTCAAACCCTAAATATAGCCGTTTCTCACACACCATAAGAGGAACTCACCACGGCTATCTCTCCAACGGATTTTTTTCAAAAGAGACCTTGGTGTATGCCTATAAATCTTTGGTGACCCTCTACATTGTAAGGTTCACGGAAATTTATACGCAACTCAAGAGCTCATACTTATTCTTGTAAAAGTTAAAGCACTCGAAAAACTTAGAATTTCCCAAGTGCTTCTACATTGAAGAGAACTCACTATACTAAGCCTAGCTTGATAAGAAATATCAAAGCTTAGTCGAGGTATCCTAACCCTTTCATTGTGCTTCATTGTAAAGGATATCTCATCCTAGTTGAAACCAACCGAGAAACCCCTAACCCTTGAGAAGGTAGTTGGAGTGTGTTTATTGGTGAGAAGAGTTGTAAAGAGTTAGTAAACTACGCGGAGTAGTCGAAAAACTCAGAGGAGAAGTTAGTAAGCTTCTGAGGGTAGTCCGAAAGCTTGTTTGTGTTTGAGTAAGTAAACTACGGAGGTAGTCGAGAAAGCTCAAGGGTCGGGTTGAGTAAGTAAACTCGTGGAGTAGTCGAAAAGCTCGAAGTTGATAGTGAATTTCTCTCAAGAGTCGTGAGAGTGGGCGTAGGAGCTTGAGTCTACGAACCACTATAATTGGTGTGTTCTTTATTGCTTTCCCTTATCTCGTATAAGCATTGCATTGACTTGTTTTTGAAAGCATACTTTTCGATATTCGGTTGGAATCAATCCTTTGAAGTTGCATAAGTGAATCCGCGCTTAATCACTATTTTCATTAAGGGAAGGTTTTTCGACAAAGCTTAAAAGCAGTATAAACAAAGCCAACCATTCCAAGACGGTGAAAGTAGCTAGAAAGGATAGTTACCAAACCCGAACTCTCATTTGAGGATTCGATAAGTTAGTTATCTGATCCAAGCAACTTCGGGATCTCTGTTTCGGGACTCGGTTGAGATTATCCGAGGTATCTCTGGCGACTCGGGATCACTTGCCTCGATGAGACTTTGACTCGAGAGTGATTTGTGCTTCTCTAACCTAATCTTGAGGATTATCGACCCAAGTCACCTCGATTAAGAAAAAGTTTTAAAAACAACGAACACGTGTTCCCCCCCATACCGTGTAAAACTTCGTTTACACCGGACCAACAAATACCTAGAAATTTTGGTGAACTGGAATCCGAAAAATGGTGACAGGGGGGGATGGCGGATGGTTCGATTTGGGGGAGGGAGGAGGAGGCTAGGGCTTGAATATATATCACCGGTTCAATTCATGATTTGGGTGTATATATATATATATATATATATATTATCCAACATATTATACAACCTTATTTGTAAATCATTGTCCAAACTCTATCCTTGAACAGCGATTCAAAACCCATTGTCTTAACTGTTACTGCACCGGTTCTCAACCGCTTTCTAAGTGTTAAACTTGGACAACGATTTTGAACCGCTGCCTATTATTTTTTTTTTTTAATTTAAAACCGCTTCTTCAAACTATAGCTTGAGAGCATTGTTTTGAAAAAAAGTTATCCAAGTGCGGTGTGCAAGTTCAAATGTGTAATAATTGATGGCGGAAGTGATAATTTATTTAAATTCGGAGTTTCTGAATGAAATTCCATGTTCTTACGTCCAGAATTATAACTTAATTTTGAACGTGATGTATAAAAAAATAAAAAATATTATAAGTAAAAAAAACTTTTTTAACTTCATTTAATACAAAAATAAACACGTTTTACACCACATCAATTTTATATTATAAATCATGCAACGCACGAGAATATGTTGGTGTAGATTAATATGTGTAGATTACAATTTTGACCTCGAAAAAAATTTACAAGTTTAAGGATGAATCAACAAAAAAATTGAAAAATGAAAAAGTGAGAAAGATGAGGTGACTTTTTTTTTTCGAAAGAATGAAATTATATGGTAATTGAAAAATTAAAAGTTCCTCGCTTGGTTATTGTGGGGGTAAGACACGAGAGAAATAAATCGTATGAAAATAATGTAAAAGGAAAAAAGTGAAAACTTAACAATACGAAATAAATACTTTAGCCGGATCTCTATTCTACTTTAATATTTCATTTCGTATTTTAACATATTAATTTAATTTATAATAAATGTAATAAATAACATCACAAATTAAAGAGTGAGTTTTATGTACACCCAAATGCACCGTGCACTCATAGTACATTTTAGAATCGTGCTATTTGTTATACTAAAAAATGCAATTTATGTATACTGAACCATGCTACTATTTTTCCATATTTATAATTGCATGATTCGGTGTAAGTTGCATTTTTTAATATAATAAATTACATATTTTTAAAATACATTATAAGTGCATGGTGCACAGCCCAAATTAAAACTAATCATATTTGGAATTTGCATGGAAAGGAAATAGATATACCTTTTAGGGGGACTTCTTATTTCAAGAAGAAATAAAATTATAGCAGCAAGGAAAAGGGTTCCACTAATTTATGAGAATGAATCTTTACAAATGAAAACCTAGAAGACAAATATTTATGAAATTACATTCTTAAAAATTTGTGCAAATTCAAGAAGAAATTAAGAGGAAATAAGGTTTGGAATTTGGATTACGAGTCGGACAAGCGCCAACAACATTCTGCATAATTATCGTAAAGGAAGATTTTTGTAATTAACTTATACTCTCTCTCCCTGTGTTATTTGTAAATATATTTGTTAAAAATTTCCATTCCAAACTTAATCCAATATTTTTATAAATAAAGGCTAGCTAGATCTTTTATACACCAAAGTGCATTAATATGGAAAAATAGTTACACGATTGAATGTAAGTAAGTTGCAATTTTCAATGTAATAAGTCGCACGATTCTAAAATACACTATAAGTGCACGGTGCACTTGTGTGTACATAAGACCCACTCATAAATTTTTTTTATTTTATCTATATCCTTCAAACATCTCAATAATACATCCAATGTCATTATTTTTTCCATACTAAATTAAATTTATTTTTTTAAATTTACATAAATATTATTATTTTACCATTTAATCTCAATATATAATAACTTTAACCCTTTTAATATTAATAAATTAAAATTTATGGGAATTGGGAACCGTAAATATTCAGATAAAAGAGAGTATGTAAAGAAGACTGTCAACAGTTTATGGAATATTGTGATCGAAAATAGAAATTAATTGAGTATGCCTGCAGGAAGAACTTTTGATCCGAATAAAAAATAAACGCCCAAATATAACGCAAAAAATTGTATACAATATTGCATATAAGCCATATGTGCAATTATAGGTTCATTGGGCTTTCTTTTTTTTTTTTTTTTTTTTTCGGAATGTGAACGCGGGCAACCTTTCTTCTTCCTCGTCCTTCAACCCCATGATTTTTTTCAGGTTTGATTTTCACAATCTCTTTGCTTTTTCAGGTTCTTCCTTCTCATCTCTTCTCATGTTCTTCTTTTCTTTTTTCTCTTCCATATTCTTCTCAATTTCACAATCTGTAATTTTAGACTGATGATTTTTTTCGCGTTTGTACTGATTTTATTCATGTAGTAACACTCTTTTGCTCATAGGGTAACACTCTTTTGTTCATGTAGTAACACATCAAGTTGTTATGTAAATCTGTAATTTTAGACTGGGAATTTCTTTTCCGTTTGTTCTGGGTTTGTTTATGCGTTTGTACTGATTTTTGTTCACGTAGTAACACTCTTTTACTGATGATATTTTTCTCGTTTGTACTGGTTTTTGTTCATGTAGTAACACTCTTTTGCTCATAGGGTAACACTCTTTTGTTCATGCAAAAGAACACATCAAGTTGTTATGTAAATACGTAATTTTGAATTGAGAATTTCTTTTCCTTTTTTCTACGGTTTTGTTTATCGTTTGTCTTGGTTTTTGTTCATGTAGTAACACTCTTTTTCTCATAGGGTAACACTCTTTTGTTCATGTAGTAACACATCAAGTTGTTATGTAAACCTGAACCCACCGCCTTGCCCGCTTTCCCTTACCCCGACTGACCCGACACCCGCATACGACCCTTGAAATTTAGGCAACTTTTATCTTATTTATGTTGTATTGTACATAACACTAGTGTGCAATATTTCACACACGATTTTCTCTAATTATAAAGAAGACTATTGTTAAGGGTAAAAAGCCCACGTCTAGGAAAGCCCATCCAAGAGTGAGATGGATTGTCAATAGTTATCAAAGTCCTATTGCTACATTTTGTTATTGTTAATATATATATGACAAAAACTCGTATGAGACGGGGTACAATTTAGCATAAATCGCATCCACTTATTTCAAAGTGTTAAAGAGTCAATTCTCAAATTATGCACCGTCTCACTACGAGACTATTTTATACAAGTGTGTCTCTATATATAATAATAGTACTGATGGGGGATATTCTAGCAAACCACTAAGGATCAAGCACGTGGATAGTCAAACGGCCAACCTGGTCAAATAGGGTCAACAAGGAGTGAGGCCCACGGAGTTGGGCCAAAGGGTATTAGAAATGGGTCAAGGCGTAAGAAGTTAGGAGGTAGAGGTCTTGGGCCTAGAGGGACTAAGGCCAATGGTTCTTGAAAGTAGTGAGGAGGTCTAAAAGCCCAAAGTATCTCGGGAGATTTATTTTGGGCGATTCGAAAAATTTTTAGCTAATGGCCCCTATAAGAGATAATCCGTCCCGCCGAGTTGTTGAGGAATGAGGGGAATCAGTTCCTACAAACCGAACCAGATATCTCGAGTAAAAGTAATTCTGAAACCCTCGGGATAGAGGGGATCGGAACACAACGTGAAGAATAATGGGAAAAATAGGTTCCGATGGGCCCGCACGGACTAAGTAAGAAGAAGGTGGTGTTGGGGTTATCTTTGAAAAATATGCTTTACTTTGTATAACCAAACCAAGTTTCTTATTTATTTACCAAATAAATTATTTAATCATTTGTTGCATTAAATATGAATAATGTTATATATGTTTATTGCAAACCCGCTTCAATAAGATAATCGATTACGTTGTAGTTAATTTGGTGATACCCCATCACCAAGATCAAATTAACAACCCTCGTAATAAAGTACAAATTCACAACCAGATGGAAATGAACGAACCATCATGAACGGGTTGAAGTGTGAGACCAGATTGGCTTGTCTTGACCAAGGAATCACACTAGCGCATTTAGGTGCGTTGAATGAGGACCTACAGGAGGACAAATTCTTTGGTACTGAATATACAAGAATTAGACCTCAGTGGTGCGTTATTTCTTAATCTTCGTCCCTTAAATAGGATCGTGTGAAATTAATAACTATTGCTTTGATTTATGATGGGAAGAGAGTCAATGCGATTCGATACCTTATATCTTGGGCAATATTATTAATTACATGACGATTCTTGACATTTAATCTGAGAAGAATCGTGCAAGTATCGTCTTGCTTGATTTGTCCCCTTGGTGGGCTCATATCCTTTTCATACCAAATCTTGCAAGTGAAAATATATTTCTGGTATGGATAATAATGTTGAGATGTCTTTACTCCAAGGACAAAGATATTAATTAATATAAAGCTTGTTCAGTGGCTTAATTAATTAATGAACTAATATAATCTTAAATGCGGGAAATAATGACCGGGAGCCATGTTATATGTGAAATCGTAATATGGGTTAAGATGGATAGTTCAATATTAATTTTATAGTGGAATAAATTAATATTAATGGACTTGAATAATATTTGGCCCAAAATATTAAAGCTTCATAGTCCATTGATGGTCAAATCTTAATTCTCCTAAACGCCCCTCAAATAGCCCAAAAGAAAGTTCAATTAATGAAAGAGAGAAGAAAATATTTTGCTATATTTCCATGCTTATATTTTCGAAAAATATGTGGATAAGAGGAAGGAAAGATTGTCTTGATTTTCTTATAGATATTTTATGGAAAGAGATAATTATTGTAGGAATACATAATTATCCCATAAATTAAAGAAGTCAAATCTTGACTCCTTTAATCTTGTTATTTTTTAAAATAATAGGATAAAAAGGGGAAGAGATTTTTATGGAAAATTTAATTAAGGAGAAAAGAATACAGGAGATATATTCAAGATTTCTTGGAGACCAAGAAAATAATTTCTTCCTTATATTTTTTGACCTAAAAAAATTCGACCCTCACTCCTATTTATAGGGGATGAGGTCTTCATTCCCAAGTGCAATTCCATGTGTTGGAAATATTATAAATCCACAAAGGTGGTAGCAAAATATTTAATTTCTCTCCCATTAAAATCGTTCGTGCAATATTTGGGAAGGCTCTTGGGTTGATCCATCGTCTCAAAGCTTGTCTACAAAGAGGTTAGTAATTAAAAGTAACTCCTAGTTCCGCTTTTGTTTAGGATTTACGTGAATTATGTGTCTGCATGTTGTTTAATTATTATGTTGAATTGATTTAGGATTAATTCATGTTAATAATTATTTATTTAATTTAAATATGTATTTAAAAATCATCTTAATAGATCCGCACCCTAATTTCCCAACAAGCGGTATCGAGCTCCGGTTTCGAGCTCGATTTTTAAATTGTTATTTAAATTATTGAACATTAAATTGAAATTGGATAATAGAATTCTTAGATCTGTTTTGCGGGTATCCAATTATCATGATATTTAATGTGTTTTTATTTTCATGCGTATGAATGAATTGTTTTTAATTCGACTTCGTTCGGATTTGTTTTTCTCGTGAGAAAAATCCACGAGTTGATTAAAGCTATTTGATTTGTTCAATGTAATAGACTCAGTCTAGATTTAAAGTATTCATTTTTTCGTTAAATAAATTGTAACTTTGATCGGAGACGAAAGATTCGAGATTAGTTAAAGACGGATCCGGAACCCGGACATAAAGGCAAAGATGTGTCGTCGCGAAACGTGCAAAGGAGGCACGCGCTGACGCGCAGACGGCCGCAGATACGGGCGTGGGGGTGAGGATGAGGGGGCCGGGCCTTGAAAGGAAGGCGCGAATACACACGGGAATGTGCATGGGCCGGAATGGGCCGGGCAAGCGAGGGGACATCAGGGAAGCGATTGGCCTACGCGCATACAAGACGCATGGGCCCGACTCCCCCTCCTGCCGAGGTCGCCGAGAGTCAGACTGGCGATCTAGTGCTGCCTTTAAGCCAAGACGGGCGCTCGATCCACCACGCGGCCGGGATCGACGCGGCATGCATCCCCAAGCGAGTCACGAGCGTGGCGTCTCAAAGACGAGTTCTTTCCGAGATGAGCAGTGGGAGAAATTCAAGACGACGTTTCTTCAAAAATCAAGCGAAAAGAAAATCAAACCATGACAGTTGGATAATTTGTGCCCAATGTGTTTATTTTCTGCTTCGCTTGATTTATTGTTGTTGTATTTTCTTGTGCTTTATTTAATTTTTTTAAATATGTTTGCATGAGAATTGCTTGAAAAATCTCAATTTCAAAATTACTAAGTATGTTTTAATAATTAATTTGGTTTTGACACAAATTAATTTTGACCTCCATGATTTATTTATTTGTGAAATCTTTTGGAGAAATTCCCCCTACGGAGACGGTCAAAAGATAGCTTTCACATGAATAAATTCCCAAAAAGGAAGATTGTGAATTATTATTAGTGGCGGCGATGACCCTCCCACGAGGCTCGATCAAAAACGCAGTAATAATTATGTATTTAATCATGGTTATTACTTAGGTATAAAATTGATATTTATATACTTCTCCTCAAGTCCCCGCAATTTTATATTGGTCAAGTGAGAGCCATTATTAATTTTCTTTAAAATTAAAGGTTTGTAATCGTTCTTGTTTGTAACTCCTTTGAATGTGATTTAAATGATGACCCTCCCAACAGGCTCATTTAAATCTGTTTTGAGATGTTGGGCGATGCATGTTCATATTTTTTTTGAGATTTTAATATGAATCATGTGATCGAATTATGTGATTGAATTTTGTGTTGATCGGATATTGATACAAAATATATGTTTATTTCAGATTCATCATGTCACAACCTTTTAATCCATTGTTCAATTTCTTTGAAAGACAACCTTTCCAACGGAGATAACTTTATTGTTTGGAAACGAAACCTTATGAATTTCCTTTACTTCACACGTAGTACAAATGGGTGCTTAATGAACCAAAACCCAAGAACTAACCAAAGATGCCGATTATATGGGAAGAGATGGAATATAATGAATGGGAGCTGGGAATGAATTGATAAAGGACATTATCTTGACATCAATGTTCGATTCTTCAAAAGGCACCTTCATCAAGGATTCTCTTAGTCTGCGAACATTATGGAAAAATCTTGAAGTGATAAACGTAGCAAGATCCAACTTATATGGCAATTCAAAAACATTAAGCATGATTTGAACAAAATTTAGGTTGGAAGAAGAAATGACCGCTAGAGAGCACATTTCTAGGTAATGGTCATCTTTGAAGAATTGCACATCTTGTAAAAATGTGATTTCAAGAGCAAAATTGATTTCATTCTCAAAACTTACCAAAAGAGCTATGACCATCCTTATGTAAAATACCTATAGGAAGATATGAATTTTACTATGGATGATCTCAAAAAGAGTCACACTTTGGTTGAAGAGGACATTGAGGCGCAAGAAAAGCGAACATGGTTACATGGTTGCAAGGTCCGCTTCGCTCAGGCCAATTGATGGTAAGAACGATGAAGAGACAAACAGAGATAAACTATTCTATTCAAACTTCAAGGATGAAAAAGTTTAAGCAAAGAGGATATGTTTGGAATGTGGGAGAAGGGACATAGGAGATGGGCTGCTCGAATCCAAAGGAATAGAAAGAAAGATAATTCACACTCACTAGTAGTTGAAACTTGTTTAGTGGAGTATGCTACCCACTCTTGGGTATTGATCTGAGATCCACCGATCATGTATGTTTCACATTGCGGATTCAAGCTGCAACTCGACAACTAAGTGAGAGTGAGATCCTCATCAAGCTGTATGATCTTCAAGAGTGGCAACAAGCGATGGGAGAGGGTGCACCCGTCCTTTGGAGAGAAGAAGTTAATTTTAAGAGATGTCCTTTATGTTCTGTTTTTTAAAAACCTTATTTAATAAGAACATTACCGTTTTTAATAATGTGATTATCCTGTCGTGGAAACTTTAAGGAACAATCTCTATATTATTAACTGTAACATCACTCACAAAATGCATCCTATAACACATCTACTATTTCTTTGTAAACGAAAAGTCTCACGACGGAACGAGACACTTCTTTTGGCACCTAAGATTAGGTCATATTAACCCTAAAAGGATTGAAAGGTTGGTGAAAGATGGTTCTTTTGGGGTCTCTCCCAAATTGAGCCATTTCAGGCTTACTTAATCGTGGTTGGAAGGTAAAATGACCAAGAGGCATTTGGAGCCAAGGGCTTAGAGCTAAAGAAGTATTAGAAATCGTTCATACCGATGTGTGGTCCAATGCAAATCAAAGCTAGAGGTATTAAAGTATTTCGTTACTTTTTATCGATGATTACTCACACTACGGATACATTTTCCTAATGAAGCATAAATCGAGACCTTTGATAAATTCAAAGAATTTAAGGCTCAAGCAAGAGAATCATAAGGGAAAAAGTATCAAGTTTTATGATCTGATCGCGAAGCCGAATACCTCAAATGATGAATTTAAACTACCTATCGGAAGTGGGGATTGCATCCCGCTTGATCGCACGGTACCCCTCAACAAAAATGGGGATTATCTTGAAAAATATGCTTTTACTTTTGTATAATCAAACCTAATTTCAATTTATTTTCTTGAAATAAATTGTTTATCACGATGCTTTAAATATGATTGAATGTTACATATATTCTTTTCATAAATTGCCAATAATTAAATCGTGTTACATTGTAGTTAATTTAGTGATACGAGATCACGAAGATTAAATTAATAGTCCGCAGAAATAAAAAAAAAAAAAGTACGCCATTCACGACCTAGATGGGAAATGAACAACCATCGCGAAAAGGTTGAGGTGTAAGGCTCGATTGGTTTGTCTTGACCAAGAGATTACACTAGTGCATGACCGATGCATCGAATAGGACTCATACGAGGATAAATTCTTCGAAAATCGAACAAGGAAGAATTAGACCTCGGTGTTCGTTGTTCTTAATCTTCGTCCCTAAATAGATCATCACGCGGATTGATAACTATTGCTTTGACTTATCATGGGTAGCGAATCAAAGAGATTCAATACTTTTTATCTTAGGCAATATTATTGGTCACATGTGATTGCTAAGATTTAATACGAAGAATCGTGTGTAAGCACGCTTTTGTTTTGATTTGCTTTCTCTTGGGAGGTTCATAAGCTTTTTATCATACCAAATCTTGCAAGTGGAATTAGTTTCTTGATGGATAATAATGTTGAACTTCCTTGACCAAGGACAAAATATATTAATTAACGGAAAGCTATTTCAGGTGGCTTGAATTAATTAATGGGCTAGATAATCTTAAACACGGAAATAATGACCGAGCCATATTGATCGTATACGGGTTAAGATGGATAGTGCAATATTAATTATGTAGTGGGATTAATTAATATTTATGGGCTTGAATTATATTAATGGCTCAATATTAGATATTCAAGGTCCATTAGAAGGTCCAATCTTAATTCTCCTCCGGCGCCCTCGAGTAGCCCAACAAATAGTCCAATAACTGAAAAAGGTGATTAAAATAAAATAAATATTGTTGCTTATTTTTTTTCCATAAATTTCAAAATTATAGATATAGTAGGGAGAAAGATTTTCTTTGAATTTTTGTTATGAAATGAAGATATGTATTCTTGGAATACAAGATTATCTCATTAAATTCAAGAAATCTCCCACTTGGTTATATATATAGAATTTTCAAAATTTGAAGATAATAAAGCATGAAAGATTTTCTTGATTTTCTTGAAAATATATTATGGAAGATATGTGTTTCTTTTGAAATACAAGAATATCTCATAAATTCAAGAAGATCCAAATCTTGGAATCTTGCATTAATTTTCAAAAATCCATAATTAGATATTTTTGTGGAATATTTTAATTATGGAAAAAAGAATATATGAGATATATTCAAGATTTCTTGGTGATCAAGAAAAGTCTTTTCCCACATTGGTTTTCTTTTGAAAAATTCGACCCTTATATCCTATAAATAGGGGATGATTGTTTCATTCCCAAGTACAATTCCATGTCTTTGAAAAATTAGCAAATCCACAAAGGTGGTGCAACAAAGTTTATTTTTTCCTTTTGTTAATTGTTTTAAGTGTCCTTCCACCGGATAGTTGAGCTGGTGGCTGGGAATACTTTGGGAAGTCCTTTTGGTTAGTCCGTCTAACGAATCCACCGCCATCCCGATTGGGAAGTCCTTGTTAGTTCACGAAACCCGTAGTTTCGTGATGAGAGGTTTTACGTGGCTTTTTTATATGCATGATATGTTTTACTTATTATTTGAATTAATATAAGATTAATTCATGCTAGTATAATTAAAGAATTAAATTTGTATTTAAATATTCATCCAATAGATCAAGGCAACTATTCCCCAACAAAAATTCTAGGTTCTGAATCGAAGGAATAGAACACTTTTAGAAATGGTAAGGTCAATGATGAAGTTATCTTGACTTATCGAGATCGCTCCGGGTTACGACAGAAACAACGACTTATATTCTCAACCTAAAGGCTATCCAAATCGTACCTAAAACCCCGAGAATTATGACGATCATTAAGCCCGGCCGCATACACGGATATAAAGGTGTCCCCAGACAATGCTGTATACGGCTTCAGAATCGATGACGCCGGATTAAGGATGTTCATAGGGTACCCCAAAGGAACTAAATGATGCATGTTCTATATACCGAAGATCGTAAGGTAAGATCGACCACTTTAGATTTTTTAAAAGACTATACTTTAATGAAAGTTTAGAAGTGAAATTACCTTAGAAGAACTTGTGGGCCAACTCCATCCAACTCCTGCATAAAATGATATACCAATGTCACGCTTTACACAACCTAACCTCGTCGAGGGATGGTTATCGTATGCCGAGGATTCTCGGGACGGAGAGTCTTGACTTGGATCTCCGGTAGAAGAGTCGATCCATGGTCCTACAACGGCGCGATCCGGAGACAAAAGATGTTCAATCTGGCAAAATGAGAATGGAAGTCAAGATGGGTTCACCGGATCACAACAAGGCGGAGCTAATAACCACTTGATGGAGTAAAACCCAACGGATGCAAGGCTGGGTATACAAGAGAAAAAGGACGGCATTTAAAAGGTTGAAACCTTTTCAAAGCAAGACTAAGTGGTGAGGGTACACTTTTCAGAAAGAAGGATCGACATGAGGAAACATTTTTTACCAGAGCCGTGCTCAAGTCCATCCGTTCTCTTCGTTGATTCTTCCAAGATCTAGATTTTCGAATCCGCAAATGGATAAGTCAAAGATGATTTCCTTAACGGAAATTCGATTAAGAAATATATATGCAACAAACCAAAGGTTCATTGAAAAAAGGCCAAGAGCATCCGGTTTGTAAGCTTAGAAGTCCATTTATGGGTCAAGCAAACATCCCACGCTTGGAATCGTTTTATTCAAGTTATAAAATTACGGTTTCATCAAAACAACTTTGAAAGTTGGTCTATAAAAAGCGGATGGAACCCACATGGACGCTCGCTTTCGGCTTGATGTAAAGGTGTTATCGGGATTTAAGGGCATGATTACAAAATAGTTCGGAGATGAAGGATTTAGGGAAGCCGGGCCACATCCTAAAGGATCAAGATCACTCGAGATCGCGGCGAAAAGAATGAGATCGGGCCGCAAGCTTCATACATAGATACCGTTTTGAAGCATTTCAGCATGCAAGATTCCAAGAGAAGGGCTTTTGTGCCCCATGCGATATGGAATCCATCTGGTCTAAAGAGATGTCCAAAGACACGTAAAGAGATAGATGACATGAAAGCGGCATCCCCTTATGCTTTCTACATGGGAAGCCTCATGAGATGCAATGTCAGACGAGATCGGATATCCGCTTTTCCGTGAAAGCATGGTGGCAAGATATCAAAGAACCTCGAAAAGAAATTGGATTGCAAAGAAAAGAACATTTTGAAGTATCCTAAAAGGACACCTGGGACAAAAATGTTGGTTTTACAAGTCGACAGTCCAATCCCACTTCTGCGGACTCGAATTTTCAATAAGATGTTGACTCGAAGCTAAGTCGGGTAGTGTGTTTTGCATGGGGAGGAGCCATGACATGGAGAAGCGTAGCGTAAATGCATCACGATTCTACCATGAAAGTTTGATGGTGTTGTCAGCTAGGAAGCAATGGGCTAGTTGGTTCGCTCAAGAACTTCCTAGCTGACCTGGACGCTGGCCCCAATTGGCTTCAAAGACGATCATGCGAGTTTCATCGTGATAACGAGCAGCTTTGCAAATTGGTGGAGTCGAGCCCACAACATATAAAACACATCGAAAAGAAAATACCATCTCTACACGAAGAAATCATATATGAGACATCGAGTACGCTAAGATCAGATCGAAGACAACCTAAACAGATCCATTCACATAGGCCCGCCTCGTGAAAGTAATATCTGAAAGAGGACATGTGGAAGGAATCGGTACATGACGTTTAATCTTGCTTTAGTATAAGTGAGAAGAAAATATTATTAGGTTAGGTGTAGGTGACATTAGATGTCACATAGAACATTTAGACATCTTTGTAGATAATTTAAAAATAGACTTTGAGTATAAGTGGGAGATTGTTGGGGTTATAATTTAAAAGTATGCTTACTTTGTATAACCAAATCAAGTTTCTTATTTATTTAATGAAATAAATTATTTAATCATTTATTGCATTAAATATGAATGAATGTATATATGTTTATTGCAAACCCGTTCAATAAGATAACACGTATTCACGCTAGAAGTTAATTTTGGTATATCACCTAAGATCAAGATCAACAAGTTTCCTCGTGATTAAGTACAAATTCACAACCCAGATGGAAAATGAACGAACCATCATGAACGGTTGGAAGTGTGAGACCCTAGATTGATTGTCTTTTGACCAAGGGATCACACTAAGCGCATTTAAATCTCTTGAATGAGGACCCTGAGAGGACAAATTCTTTTAGCATCGAAAAATACAAAAATTAGACTTCAGTATGCTATTTCTTAATCTCCGCCCCTTAAATAGGATGCGTGAAATTAATAACTATTGCTTTGATTTATGGACGGAAGAGAGTCAATGCGATTCGAGACCTTATCTTCGGCAATATTATTAATTACATGACGACATTGACATTTAATAAGGAGAATCGCGTGCAAGTATGTCTTGCTTGATTTGTCCCTCAGGGCCTCATATCCTTTATCATACCAAACTCGCAAGGGAAATTTATTTCCTGATGGATAATAATGTTGAGTTGTTTTTACCCTAAGGACAAATATATTAATTAATATAAAGCTTGTTCCAAAGGCTTAATTAATTAATGGACTAATATAATATTAAACGCGAAAATAATGACCCGGAGCTATGTTATATGTGAAATCGTAATATGGGTTAAGATGGATAGTTCAATATTAATTTTATAGTGGAATAAATTAATATTAATGGACTTGAATAATATTTGCCCAAATGTTAAAACTCCATACCATTGAAGGTCCAATCTTAATTCTCTAAAGGCCCTTCAAAAATTTCAAAAGAAAGTCCAATTAATGAAAGAGAGAAAAAATATTTTGCTATATTTCCATGCTTATATTTTCAAAAAATATGTGGATAAAGAGGGAAAAGATTGTGTTGATTTTTTCTTGTAGATATTTTATGGAAAGAGATAATTATTGTAGAATACATAATTATCCCATAAATTCAAGAAGTCAAATTCGACTTCTTTAATCTTGTTATTTTTAAAAATAATAGGATAAAAAAAGAGATTTTTATGGAAAATTTAATTAAGGAGAAAAGTATATAGGAGATATATTCAAGATTTCTTGGAGACCAAGAAAATATTTTCTTCCCTATATTTTTGACCTAAAAATTCACCCCTCATACTCCTAATTATAGATGAGCCTTCATTCCCAAGTGCAATTCCATGTGTTGGAAATATTAGAAATCCACAAAGGTGGTAGCAAAATATTTAATTTATCTCCATTAAAATCGCTCGCAAATCCTCCCAATTTGACACGCTCATTGGACTTGGGGATATATTTGGGAAGGCTCTTGGGTTGATCCATCGCCGTCTCAGCTTGTCCCTAAAGAGGTTAGTAATTCCGTAACTCCTGGGGCCCGCATGTTTACGGAATTATGTGTGCATGTTGTTTAATTATTATGTTGAATTGATTTAGGATTAATTCATGTTAGTAATTATTTATTTAATTTAAATATGTATTAAAAATCATCTCGAATAGATCCCGCACCCCTAATTTCCCAAACATGTGGATCATCTCCCATACCTTAACGCGTGGTCGTGGGGAAGAAGAAAAACTCAGTTTGAGGGGTAAAAATCCTCCAAGGTAAATACTTTTAGATCATGGAATAACACACTCACCAATTTTACATATATATTATATCGCTTTTCTAGAGAAAGATCACCGACTTGGCTTGAGTGCCCAAGACCGGAAATCCTCCTGTTTTTTTTCGGTAGTATGTATTGAAACCGTAGTTCTTAGGGTCAAGGTGGTCTTAATGTTTCTTCAAATAATCCACGCAATCCCTCTAAATCCGTGTCATCCTTGAATCCACTTTTTACTCCTAAGACCAAAATCAAGGCCGTCGGGGAATACAGGCTAAAGACGGAGTTTAAACCCTTATTTTTAATAAGAATCAATAAAAAGCTAATTACAAGATGGTCGATCAAACACAAAGCAGGTCTCCCCACCCCGAAAATGTCAATAGGAGTCCTCAACTAACCCCAACTAATTCCACCACTTTATGGACGTCAGCCATGTGAGTGGAGCTTCAAAGACTCTCCCTCGAGCATTTATGGGAGCCGCACGATGGTCGGGGAGGAATCCAACCTGCCCCCTCTCCGGGAAGACGACAAAGCAGATTCGTCCCAAGTGGGAGGCATCAGCTTATGGTGAGGCACCACACAAGGCATCTCGAAGCTGTGGGACCGATGGCGGATAACGGCATGTATATCCAACTCCATGGGTCCTACCCCCAGAAAGTGCCTTCACTTGAAATACTTTCATCCCACACACCACCATCCCCACGATGGTGACCAAGTAAGATGACCAGCTAGGAGAATTGGTTGCAACCCAGAGAAAATGCTTTTGCGGAAGTCAAACAAGGTTACATCCCAGACCGCCGAGATTCAAGGAGGAAGGGAAACCAGATCCCCAACGAACTAACAGAAAGCAGACAGTGAGAGGAATCATGCCGATTGGCTGGATCCTCTAAGAAGTACTGCGGAGGAAACACCATTCCAAGAGAGGTGGGGTCTAGACAAACCAACCCGGAAGACAGAAACAATGGACATGGGCGTAGAGTTCTGATCCAACCTGCGATGGGGGGGTTAGTATCGACATCATTCCTTCGTATAGAGATGGAGACAATGAGGAAACAGCTGAAACAGGTGATGTTAGACCTCGTGGGCTTGTCAATTTTCTTCGAGGATATCCTAAATGATGAGTTGCCTTTTTAATTTAAACCTTGACGCTTGAATATGATGACTACAGATCCTTATGAAACATTTAGTCCGCTTTGAGAATTCGCTTTATTACATCGACATGAGGGGTAAAAATGTAGGATTTTCAACTACTTCATAGAAGGTCACCAACAACAACGGTTCAAATCAGTCTTAATAAAGATCCACTCCTTTGCAGGTTTTAAAGAAGATGTTTCAGCACCATCCATTAGCACTAGAGGCGTTTGAGCAACCCCGACTTTTTCAACAGAGGCAGGGAGAAAGTGAAAGTTTGAGAGAATTTCGTCATGACCGAAAGTCGCCTTGAGGTCCTTACCGCCACTCCAGTATAAATTAACGACCGACCAATGAATCGATGGGGAGTTGTTCGCCTCGCTAAAAGCCGAACGCCCTTCACGACTTGTTAAAAATGAGAACACGCGCACCGGAGGAGATCGAAAGGCTAAGAAGGCGAAAACCCCATCTCCACGATAAAAAGAAGAGACTCAGAGTGCCCGAAGGGTAGAACGGGGAGAACCGGCAAGGATGTAAAGCAACCGGGAGGATAGGTCAAGGTGCAAGGTCCTTGAATGGACCACGACCCAGGTTCGAAAAAGTATACACCTTCAAGATCCAACACCGAGGTTTTGAGGTAGCCGGAGATCTTCCGGAGATGAAGTTCCCGTCAAGAGCTTCAAGGGCCAAAGCCGAAATCGAGCAATTTTGCCGCCCACAATAATGATTATGGTCATTACACAAACTAGTGTTTTTTCTTTAAATAGATGAACAGAAGGTTGATCCAAAGGACATTTTTAGTGAGTTCGTGATACCGAGACCGACAAAACTCTCGAGGGAGCAAAAGAAGCGGAGTCTCAAGAGAAAACCGGCGACCGTGATAAAACGAGAAAGGAGGAAGTTGAAAACCTTTTTTCCGGTAAGAGAGATTTGATCCAAGCTATCGCGGGGACCTCGCCGGGAGATTTGTTTCGAGCCCAAAAGAAGAGTGTACTAGGAAATGGAGACTAGCTGTGGAGTAAAAGCGATGGAGATCCGTGGAGGTCCGGGAAGATGGAAGCCGCCCCAAAAATCTCATTCCGGTCCTCAAGATGGTGGGGATCGGCGCACGCATTACGACAAGCTTAATAATCACTACCGATATTGCGGTGGTAGGCAATGCCGTACAAAATCTTTGTGGATACGGAAGCTCAGCAGAGCATCATGATGGGGATCACTATAAAACGATGGAGCTAAATGCAAACTTCGACTGTGGAAACATCACTTATGGTTTTACAGAGGAGCTATTCACCCCTTGTGGCTCAAGTCACTTTGCCAGTCGCCTTTAGAACATCCTATTTGACGGCTCATGGTGAATTTTTTCTTATCGTGCCCCCCCCGGGCATAATGTGATCTTTGGCATCTCCCAACCGAATAAGCTTCAGAGGTAGTGTCAACCTACCATATGAAGATTTAAGTTTCCTGGGAGATGAAGTGGATAGGTTAGTGGAAATCAGCACTAACCAGTAAAATGTTATGGAAGTTGTTCGAAAGCAAAAGCAGATAGAAGCATACGTGATAAGTTGGATATAATTAAAGGAGAAGATCCGGTATAAAGAAAGCTTAGATTGTTGTTAGGGAGGAGGAGAACTCACCAAGATGCAAAATGGAGGAGGAGCCGATGGGCGATAGAGCAGCACCTTGGGAGGGTAGGATACACCACTTTGAAATTGAACACAAACGAAGCCAAGCTTTAACCAGAAGTTCGACGTAGCTTTTGAGGAGAATGCAGATATCTTTGCTTTTTCACCGAGGACATGACAGTATCCTCCCGGAGTAAATATGCATTATCTTAATGTGAAAGCAGGATCAAAACCCATGAAACAAAAAAGCAAGACACTTTGTAATGAGAAGGACCGGATTATTTCGGGAAGAGGAGAAATTGTCAAGGCTGTATATCGCCGAAACCGGGTGGATTTTCCTCAATGGTCAAGCGAACGCGGTGTCAGTTTTCAAAGGAGTAGGGAAGTGGCGCGATGGCCGTGACTTTAGAGACTGAATAAAGCGCCCTAAGGATCATTATCCCCCGCCAAGATTGATCAATCAATTGGGATTCACATCGTGGTTCGAAGTTACTCAAAGATGATGGACACCTATCAAGGATATCATCAAATACAATTTTCTTCCCGGGGACAAAACCTAGGTTAACTTTATTGCTTCGTGGTACCTTTACATTAGAATGCCCTTTTGGATTAATTAATGTTAGAGCAACTTATCAATCTGATGGTTGATAAAGTATTCCTAAAATTATCGGGGACGAACATGGAGGTTTATGGGATGATATGTCGTCAAGAGCGAGAGGCGAAAAAACATATAGTGGATCTTAGGAGTCATTTGTCAGAATCGTAGCTAAAGGATGAAGCTCAACCCGCAAAAATGTTCCTTTGAGGAGATCTGGAGATTCCTGACATATGGTGACGCAAAGGGCATCGAGGTCAACCCGCAAAGTACAAGTAGTGTTGATATGCAAATTTCAACAACCTTAGGGAGATACGTAGATCGAATCCGAGGATTTATACTTGAGCAGATGATTCCAAATCATGAAAGAAGTTTACATTTTTCGTGGTCCCATGAAAGCGAGCAAGATTCGGCTGGGAGGGGAATGTCAAAAGCCTTCGAGGAGTTGAACTCACTTAACGGGCTTTCACCGACTAAGCCAAGAGAAGGGAGATGTTACTTCTCTACTTCTCAAAGGAAGGATTCAATCACCAAGATCGACAAGAGAGTGGGGGCAACCCAAAAAGCTCGCCTACTATGTAAGCAATATAATCCAGTGGGCCAAATCGATATTCCGAGACGAGAAGGCATATTTTCGCTATCATGATCAATGGCATGAGGCTAAGGCCTTATTTTCTTTTTCCATAAAATAATTGTTCTAACTAACTATCCTTCTTAAACAGATGTTGTTTAGTTACCAACAGTGAGGATGGTCAAATTCGCCGAGAGTCAGGAGAATATGATGTGGATTTTGAGCCTGAAGTGGCGACAAAGCCCGTGCTTTGTCCAACTTTATACAAGAAATAACCAAATTAAACCAAAGAAAGCGAGTGGCAGAAGATGTGGATGGCTTCCATTACTATAACAGTCAGGCGAAAGCGTTTCGATATCAGATCCTCGGGGAGTTGAATTCAATTTGTAATACGATTCGAGTTCCATAATTTAAACAACGGGAGGTATCACGAGGCCTTGATATGAGTGTGGAAATGGTCATGAGACGGGAGGTCAAAGGGTGATCAAAGGCACACAAACTCCTCAGGGTGGTGGCCCAACAGTAAAGCCGGGATTACTTGGTCACGAGGAAAGAATGATGAAGTACTGGAAAAGAGTTGGTGGGGTGAAAGATAAATTCCAAACCTCGAGTAAAATACTACACGACACCTCTATCTAAATTAGTTAGTTCGCAGAAATTATGGAAATAGGGCTTCCATCATGCTTTAAAGGCGTAAACGAGGCGATCTCCGGCCATAGCGCAAATTTATCGGAGTAGTTAAGAGATTGGAGAACAGAACTGAAGGCTCAAAGACCTACAAGAGCGAGAAAAGGAATGAGGGCTCGATTTGCTTGGATGTGGGACACCTATACAAAATGTTCGCTCACCTGAACCTTACTTGAGACGTCATTCACGAATCTATGTGAGCACATGTCGAGGGAAGTACATGAAGGATTGCATGACTATGCGTTTCAGTCCATGGTAAGGAAGCGTGCCGAGGGCGTGCTACTTTTACAACCATGGTTAGAGACGAAGAGAGTCAGGAAGAACGCAGAAATGCCAAAGCACGGCCTTTGATCCATATTAATCAGCAGAAGAGATGATCATGATGCGCACCTGTCCTTTCGCTTAGGTGGGGATCGACCAGGGCCCTTCCGAGGGCGACAGCGAAATTTCTTGATACCGCCGGATTATTTCCATAGTCGGGTGAAGCCATCCTCACAAATTGGACGAGAATAGTATAATTC